>WEIV01000100.1:189343-285086 GCA_013390005.1 Calyptomena viridis
CTCCCCCAGCCTCCACACTCCCCCACATCTCCCCTTTAGCACCTGCACCTCCCTACAGCACCTGTGCAACCCCCCCACGGCCCTTCTCCAACTGGGAAAGGGGGGTTATCCCCTCCTGGGGTGGCTCAGTTTCCCCCCTCTGTGATTGTGGGAGGGAAAAACACCCACATCCCCCTGTACCACCTGCCTGTCCCAAAAGGAAGAGGTGCACCTGCTTTTTGGGAACTAGTGCCTGCAGCCCCAGCACTGTCCCGAGAAGCCTTTTCCCCTTATACACCTAATCTCATATGGAAATTGCTCTAAAAGCAAATTTAATAGGGAATAGCACTTCAGTTTGTGGCAGAAATCTGCTTTTAGTCCAGATCAGGGTTTTTTTTCCATGCTGTAACCAGGCTCATCCAATTCCTCACACTGAGCCCACCTCCTGCTCTGAGCAGCATCTGGGACACTTGGCCCCAGTCTAGGATTGAACAGCAACTCCTTGCACATGCCAACTTCTGGTCCCTATTTCACAACAAGAGAAACAAAATAGACATTTTTCCAACTCAGGATTCCCAAAACCACCACATCTGTCCACACCACGACTCAACATCAAGAGCATGATACCCACGTGCCTACACAGAACAGGTCCTCAAGACCAAAACCTGAAATTATTTCCACCCTTTGTCCAATATAAAGAATATTTGAGGCTCTGGACCCGAAGACTCCTCTTTGAGACAACTGAAAGAAAAAAAATCACATTAAATATTACTTTCATGATTGATAAGGATGTCTCATTTCACTGCTCGAGGTGACTCACAGCCCCTTCAAACAACATTATAGCCAGAAAAATGACAAAGAGGGGAAAAAAAAATTAAAAGATCTTGGCTTTTTGTATTTATTCCTCCTCAGAGGCTTCCAAAAGCCTGAGCTGTTCACTTTGCAATTCAGAAAGACTTGGCTGCAAACTCCTGGAAATCCAGCTGTGTTTCTGTCTCCGAGTCAGAGCTGGGTCGGTTGTTCTGCTGAAGGGAAGTGACAAACCACAGGGGCAGGTCCCTCTGCTCAAGCCCCACTAATGATCTTCTCATCACAAATTGGCAACAAGGAGGGATTGGCAGCTCCTGTGGGATGTTCCCAAGAGCCCTGTTTGATGCCCCCATGTCCCTGTCACCAGCCAAAGGGTTCTGCTGTCCCCAGTCACGTTCATGTTTTACCCATCCTTGGGTGTCCCCCAACACCTCCATGCTGTTATCCATGAGTTTCCATGGGGTCTTCCCAAAACTGGTGTAAAGCACAGGATGATGTAAAGAACTTTAAGCTCTCCTTCCTCTTCCTCTTCCCCTTCCAAGGCTTGGTTCAATCCATAGTCTGATGGATCCAGAGCTTTCCAACACCATTTCCTGGTACCAGCAGGAGCAGCCTTCACCCTGACAGAGCCTCCACCATCCCAGCTCATTAGGATGGGAAGAGCTAATGACCACGGTAGCACTAATGACCCAGTCCAGGGCTGCACACCTGGTCCAGCAGGATATTTCTCTGGAAGCAAATACAGGATTATGATGTATTTAATCTCGGTCCTGCCCACTCCAAAATGTTCAAGGGTCTTCTTCCAGGAGCTGATGAAGAAACCCTTGGTAAGGGGGAAAAATTCCTAATTCCATCCCGTCTCATCCTCTCTGCTGCTTCCCCACTATTCCATCAGCACAAATCACCCACGATAAGGAGCCTCACAGCAATTTTTACCACCTTTGGCAGCATTCCTGCCTGTGACCCCGGCTTGCCAAGCCAGCCTTGTACTTGGAGCAGCTGGAAGTGCTCGATTAGGTCAGTTTGGTTTATTACCCACCCATTATGCTTTTAAAAACACAACTTCCCTGCCTATTTGCCTAAGCAGGGAGAGCAGTTCCTAAGCCAGCCCTACACAGTCGCTGCTCTTGCTACAGATTTGCTCAATGCATTATTAATCCACACAGTTCTGAGCACAGATATTTACCTGCTGCACCAGAACAGCTCTTAAGGAGCCTTCGGCTCGTGGCTTTGTGGAACATCAACTTTTCATGTAGAACAGCAGGTGATGTTCAACAGAATGCCCTGCAATAAATGCCTAATATATCCATTACACTCGTCCCTATCTGTGTGCTGGGCTGATAGGAACATGCAGATAGCAGGGCTGCACTCCTGAGATAGGGATGGGGGGAACAAGTTATTCATTGGAAATCACATATATATATATATTTTTATATCTGGTGTTAACCAGGGTTACCATCCCTCCGTGCATATCGAGTCACAGAAGGCCTTTTTTGGCAGAAATTCCTGTGAGATTTATATGAAATTTAATTTTTTTCTGTCACTAAATCTGCATAAAAGCCCAAAACACAACACCTTGTGTTAAAAGTCTGCAGGGGGAAAGGAAAAAAAAAAAGTGATGTGCTGCTTTGCAAGGAAACCTCTAACTGGCTCTAAAAGGAGCGCTGTGACCTTGCTGAACAGCACTGCATAATTTTTAATAGACATTTTTTGCTGGAACTGACATGCTCCCAGGCGTGGTTTTATTCCACTAACATTTTTTTCCAGAGGGAAATGCCATGTTTCATTGGATTTTTTTCATCATCCCTCCATATACATCCCTATAATTACTATATGCATTACAATAGCATTGGCATGCCTTTGATAAGATCCCGCTTCCATTATGTTCCACTCTGTGTGTACACGGAGTAAAAACAGTCCCTCCCTTGAGCTCTTCAAGTCAAAATAGAGAAAGCAGAGGAAGGTGTTGAGACAGGAGCAAATTACTTCTCATTTCAGGGCTGGAAAAATAAGGCTGAGCCATTGCAAGGCCAGGAAGGGAATCTCCAGCTGTGGCAAGGATTGAACCAAAATCTCCCAAAACTTAAGGCTTGCAGGGCTCACCTGCTTCCCCACCCCAAATTACTTCTGCTCCTGCTTCACCAGTGCGAGGGGAGAGTTAAAGGAGAACTTCCACCACTACACTAAAACATCAGAGATAATTATGAGCAAAACACCCTTTTTGTGGACGAGGGGAGGGGGGAATTTGTAAAGCTCGACACATTCCCCAGCCCACACTTCCACACAAAGGCATTCCAGCACTCCTGTGCCCTTGTGTGCACGGGACACGTGGAGCCAGACAGACGTGTGCCCACGGATGCCCAGCTTTGCTCCTTTAATTACACCTCCTACGGGTGAGAAAGATAAGCCCAAACCGAGCGGCTGCACGAAGGGAGGAAGCCCATAAGTTATTCATAAGTTCAGGCTCAAGCTCCTCTCGTGCTTTCACTCCATGACACCTTCAAAACATATTATTCATCTATTTTTTCCTCCTCTGGGAAGAGAGATGGTAATTGTAGTAAATATATCACTGCCAAGTCATCCCTGCAGCGGCTCTAGGGGTAGGATCTGAGGCAGGAGATTTGGGATGCCTGGGATCCGTGAAGGACATCCTTGTGCTGCCGTGGGGATCGTGCCAGTGAGGAGTGAACCCTCAGGGAAAACCCTTCTCCAGCCCATCCCCAGGATTTTAATCACTCCCAACGCTTTCAGGTGGCACAAAAAAACCCTGCTCCCACCACCTCCACCACCCCATTATTTATGATAAAAGCCCCACAATTCCCACTTGCAAACGGCTCCATATGGCAAGTTGTGCAAGACTTTTCCACGTCCAGCTCTTGGACTGGGACACTGACTCCCTTGGGATGCTGCACCCCATTCTCATCCCGTTCTGGTGGCATTTAGACCAATTTGGTGCTTTTTTTCTGGCTTCCAATAAAAAATAGCCACTCTCACCAACACCCCTGGCTGCAGAGAGCCTTTGGAAACCAGAGCCACAGCTCAGAGGTTTTGTTTGCCCTCTCAAGGCTGTTCCAGACAGAATAATGCTCCTGCCAAGTGAAGCAGCTCTCCTTGAGCTCGAGAGGTTAGTTTTTCTGAATGCAGCGACACGGATCCTCATCTCGGCCCCACAGCACAGAGGATTTGTTGTGTTCCAGTGCAAAAATAACCCTGAAAGCATCATCTATGGGAACACCAGGGAGGGGAGGGCTCCGGCATCGGCACAAGGCGCCTGGGAGGGGAGAGAGAGAGAGACGGGGCATGGATTTTATTTGTCCTCGATTCCCAGGGAGGTCGTTTACTGCAGTGCCCCTGGCACTTCCCCAGCCCTTTCGAGCACATTTGATTCTTGTGAGTTTTCTTAATCTCATCTCCTTCATTGGTTATTGCTCTTTCAGTGCTGAACTCAGCAAGATGGCTCGTGTTTAGAGAAAGATTAGCGCTGAGTACATTAAACACGGTAATGCCATGTACTGCAGGGCACTGGGTCATCACCCCGCCTCCAAACGCCTTCCCAAATCCCAGACCTCTGGCTGAGGTGGCTTTTAGCTGCGTCTGCAATGCTTCCTGCATTCCAGCACCTTGCAAGGAGCCCCCTGGAGATAAACCTCCCCCCCCAGCAGCTCTGGCAAAAAGCACACCTTGTTTCCCATCAAAACTCCTTGTTTCCCATCAAAACCCCTTGTTTCCCATCCAAACTGAGCCTGGAGTTGGACTTTAGATTCTTGTGGGTCCCGTTGAACTTGAGATATTCTACGGGTCTGTTCTATGATGGCAAATTAAATGGTCTTCACACTAGAAGAAGCAGAAAGAAAGGGGGATGAGGAAGGTCTGGAAGGGCAATGTGCCCACCTGGACACAAGGTGACATCCTGCAAGAGCCATCCAGCTCTGGGATAGACCTTTCAAGGTCTATTTAGCTTCAAAATAATAATAAATTTTAAAAAATATAAATAGAATAGCAGGTTAGGGAGGATTTAACTGCTGATCGTGAGTAAATAAGGAATAAGAGCAGGAAAATAAAATAATTAAGCTAACAATGCAAGAACTAGTGGGAACAAGTTATATTCCTGCTTCTATTGGCCATAAATTATTCAGGATGGAAATGAAAAGAAGTTTCACCCCATTAAAAGAAATCTTCATAAAAACATCAATTCTTGCCTCCAGTTACTCTAAAGTACCATGGGGGTGGGGGAAGAGGGGTGGAACTTACTGGTTGTTTGGGTTGGATCCCAAACTTCTCAAATCTGCAACTCAGGGGGAGCAGTGACCTGCAATCCATGTCCTCACTCAGTGCATGTTTTACCTAGGGAAATTTTGTTCTCTAGGAAATCTTATTCTCCAGGAAACTTTATTCTCTGGGTAAAATTTCTCTCCAAATTTTATTCTCTAAGTGAATTTCCCAATTTCAAGCAACACAAGTAACACAAGGTGGTGAGAGCCCCTGGAGAGGAGCTCAATTGCCACGCTCTGCCACTATTCCCTGAACTCATTCCTTTCTCCAAACAAACCAGTTTTCCTCCTTATTCCAGAGGCATTGCAGGGATGTTTTCCAGCCCCTGCCCTCCAGAGCACGTGCTGCTGTCAGTCCCCATCCCAACTGGACTGTTATCTCAGCTCACCACCTCCTCTCTCTGCTTTGCAGTTGATTAGATGTGTGTTTACCTACGGATTACAAGGAGGCAACAAGTCCACCCGGGGCAAAGGCACAGTTTCATGGGCAAAAACTCTGCAAACAGATGGCTCGAGGAGATAAAGGATGTTTCCTGCCTTGTGCTTGAGGGTGACACAGCCCTGGCACATCCTGACCTTCCTTTGCCCTTTTTTTCCTCTCCTCAAGGTCTCAACCAGGACTCAACCAGTCCCTCTCCAGGACTTTGAGAGTGAAGACAAAGACTCAGCCACCTGCCTGGGTCTGTCCTGGAAGGTGTTACAAGACACACCTGCCCTCAGATTTTCCTATTTCTAATCATCTCTTCAAAACTGATAAGGGGATATTAAATTTTGGGTGGGAAAACACTTGCACAGCTCTTTTCCAGCCCCTGCAAAGCTCGGGGTCGAAGTGACCCACCACATCAGTTTGGTGGTGATAAACAAACCTGCAGCCACCTCGATGTCCTGGGTGATCTCACCTGGAGATGCCTCACCAAGAGCTGGGAACACACAGAAAGTTGGTGAATATTCTCAATTCTGGAAGGTGTTGCCCTGCTCAAACCCACCAGTTGCTCCCAGTGAGACACTCCTGAATCCAGCCCAGCCTCCCATCACCAGGTGCCTCTTGGCAGGTCCCAAACATCAACCCCATCCTTTGTGCTCCAGATGAAGGTTAAAAATAACCAGGCATGTTATGAACACTTTCTGTAATGGAAGTGCCATTTGAGACCCTGCAGACTGTCTAGGAATTTTTTCCCATCTAATTCATATCTCCCACTCTCCATCTGCCAAAGGAGAAACCCAGGTAAGGCAGAGCTGGGAGGAACAAAATTCATTTTCCCCAAATAACACATATTTGCAATTTTAGCTTCTCCCGCTCATCCCTCCACCCCAAACTAATTGCATTCCCTCCATCCTCTCTTCCTTTTCCTCCATCCCAATCTTTAAAGGCTCGTGGTGTTACACAGCACAAAGCACGTCCAAGATTAGTTCTGCAACCTGCCTGGCCAAGTCAGAAAATTGAACGTGGCAGAAAAAGAAGGGAAAAAGGAAAAAAAAAAAAAAAAGGGAAAAAAAAAAAAGGGAAAAGAAAGAGCCAGCTCTTGTCAGGAGTGTGGTAGTACAAGGAAGTAATTTTTCTCTCCCCATTTCAGTTGGATGTTGCTGTTTGTGTCCGCTGCATCCTTTCTTCTGTGCTGTGCAGCTGGAGCATTGGAAAATTGGAGAGGGGAGGCACGGGAGGGGGGGAAGGCAACAGCAATTGAAATTGGATCCTATTGAATTTTCAATAGGACACCAAAATATATCCATATTTCAGGCTGTGAGTGCATGGATATATAAATCAACGGAGGAATCCGTGAATAGTCGCTTTCGAATAATTACAGTGGGGGGATATCATGGGAATAATGAGCAGTTGCTCCCTGAATATTCAGGAAAATGAAATGCTGGCTGCTGTTTATTAAACAGGGCTTTATTTCCAGTTTAGGGTGTTTGGGGTGGAATTAGGTGGTGAACACACAGCATCACTGAACGACTGGAAAAACCTGGGATCACGAATGCTCAGGCCACCCTGTTCATTCCCTCCTTTCTGTCTCTCTTTCTGCCTTTCCTGGTGGCTTCCCTCCTTCTTCCCTCCCCTTTCAGCCTCTGGAAGGGGCTGTCAGGCAGCTCTGATGCCACAGGAGGAAGAAAGGTGGTCTCTGCCCTCAGATCTCACCAGTGGCACTGTGGGATCCCAGCACTGGAGTGGGAATTAGAGACAATGAGGTGGGATGGCACTGGGAGAGCCAGAAACCAGAGAGTCACCCTTAAACAGCTGAAATTTCCAAAAGTTTGGGAGTTTTATTGGGTTTTTTTCCCCATAGATATCCTTGTAAAGATGATGCACATCCCACCTGCACCCCCGCACCTCCAGCACTGCCTGGAACACACTTAACTTAATTTTCTCTTTGACAAGACCATCTAAAAAGGCTCTGCAGCAAAGGAAAGGGCCAGAGCACAACCACCAGGTTGGGAAAATCCACTTGAAAAAGTAGTGGGAAGAGCAACACAAACCATGGATGAAAACTAGGTAGATTCTGAGAACTTGTATTTAGGGAGAAATATTAATTTCTCAGCCTGGCATTCATTTCCTGACACGGTTCTCAGCTTTGTGAAATGAAAAATAAAAGATCAAAAGGACACATAAGCTTCAGAAGAGCAGAACCCACAGCCTGCTGGGGGTTGTTCCTGCTGTTCCCACATCCAAGGGGGGATTTGAATGAGGATCTTACATTTGGATCCTGGTGGAGTGCAAAGGACACAGGGAGAGGGGCAGGAGGGCACTGGGGAAGGGAAATGGGGACCACTAAATCCCCCAGCTGCTCCTGCATCCTCCCAGCATCCTGGGCCATGGATTGACTGAGGAAGGAGAGATGAAGTTTTAAGGAGATGGAAGTGCCTGTGCCTATATGCACATGATTTAGACCTCTCAGAAGATTTCACACCGTATTTCACATAATTCACATTTCTAAGCCTCTCCCCTCACAATGCAGGAGGTGAGAATAAATGAGACAGGTCAAAAGCCTCATAAGCTTTGAAAAATCTCCAGGATTTCAAAATCACATTTAAAATCTCCCAGTTCTGGTTGGAACAGGGTTATCTCATGCCAGGCAGATGAAACGACTCTCCCAAAAACTCACTGTGTGAGGACTTGGCACCTCACAGACACAGGATAAACCATCCCCAGTGCTTTGAAAAGTGATTTATGCCCTTCAGGTACAAATCATCTTGTAATCAGAAAACCCAAAACCTTGGAGAAAGCCAAAAGCAAATACAGGATACCTCAGAGATGTCTTCTTCCCCAAATGATGCAGCATCCAGCATGGCCAGGAGGGTTGGTGTGGCTTCAAATCAGTCTGGTCCTGCCTGCAATAATAAGAGGATGCTCATTCTCCACAAGATGCAGAGAATTTTACTGTTTCTTGCTATTTTGGTCACTGGGGGACAAATAAAACTATTTGTAATAATTTTTTAATGAGCGTAACAAAGTGGCCAAAGGATTTGCTTAGAAACCTTTTCTGTTGCACAGAATCCAGAGCTGGGAAATGCAATTTTTGGGGTTGGTTTTTTTTGGGTAATACTGTTCTCAAGCACTGAGCATCCTCCAGGATCTCTACACAAGGATGCAGGAGAAGTGCTTGGCTTAACAGATGAACAGAGCAGGGAATTCAGGCTGTGCCCCAGTAAAAACAGGGACCCCAAACAATTGGAACCACTGGGGAAAAAATACAGATCTGATATTAAATGTGGAGATAAAATAACCCCAGGGGTTACTGAGAGCTCTGCCACATCCCTCCATCCTAACTTTCAGGATCTATCCACACTGCAGTTCACTGGCCTCTATTTCTCTGCTCTGCTTCCACTATCACCTCCAGCACGGGCAGAAAAAACAAAAACCCTAAAAAAACCCACAATGAAGCAAAGCTCCAACACAATAAAAATAAATTAAAACCCCTAGAGGACACTGAGGAGAGTTGTGGCTCCTTTTACTGCATTTTCCAAGGTGCTGTTTAAACACAGACAGGGGAAGGTGCATAAATACATCAGCTCAGCTCTCTGGCCTGCGGGAGCATTGGCAGAGCACAAAGAGAGCCGGGAGCTGGGATAATTATCCCTCTGTCTCTGTAGAGGCAGCACAGCCCAGCCCAGCCTGGGATCTGCTCTGGAACAGCTCACAGAGGTTTTGAGTTCGATAGGACCCCCAAGGATCCTCAGTCCAACCCTTAAGTGATGGTGCCCATGGGATCTGACCTACAGCACCAGGATTTCAGCCCCGAGCTGTTCAGTACTGGAGAGGGAGGGATGGGAAATTCCTGGCCTAGATGGTGTTGAATTCCCTCCCAAAATCACCCTCTGGTTTGCAAGAAGAGTCAAAACTGAGTGATTCCAGCCCCCATGGATCTGAGGTGTGGGTTTTCATCCAGTTCCGCCCCTGCCTTGGGCAGGGACACCTTCCACTATCCCAGGTTGCTCCAACCTGGCCTTGGACACTTCCAGGGATGGAGCAGCCACAGCTTCTCTGGGCACCCTGTGCCAGGGCCTCTCCACCTTCACAGCCAGAAATTCCTTCCCAATATCCCACCTCTCCCTGCCCTCTGACAGTGGGAAGCCATTCCCCCTTATCCTGGCACTCCAGGCCCTTGTCCAGAGTTCCTTTCCAGCTTTTTTGTTCTATCCCCCTTGTCTTGTCTCCCCACCTGGATGTTCCATGGCAATCAGCCCACCCACAGCACGTGGAGTTTTGAGCAGAGCATCCTCCTCTCCTCCCTCATGGAAAGGGACAAAGAGCCTTGGGGACATCACTGGGAGATGAGCACTTGGAAATTCACGGCACTTGGAAATTCATGGCACACACGGACAGAGCATGAGGGGGAGGATAACCCAGGGCTGCCCTGATGTGCCCACAGCTGCAGCCTCCTCCCTCCCTGGTTCCCTCTAATGCGATAACACTCAGCATAATAAATATTGTTAAAAGCCAAAGTCTCTCCAGAGACTTCTGATCCCGGGCTCAGGTGTTCGGGTTGTGGTAATTGGGTGAGTCATTCATTAAAGGAAATGCAATTTAAAATCTATTACATTCTTTAAAACACAAAGCTTTTGATTTGTCCCACCCATTTCTGGCCCAAGCCCAGGGTTGTCCTGTGCTATTTCTGCAGTGGAGCAGCACGACACAGACCTTCCCCTCTGCCATTCCCTGAATTCTGCCAGCTCTAAAGTCTTCCCTTGGCTTTGCAAAGCCCTTTAAGTGGCTTTTTTGTTGTTTTTTCCCCTGATATTCATATTAAAATAATAACTAAAAAGGGGTATTTGGAGAAGCCTGAGAGGAAAAGAAGGATACATCACCCTTATCCATAAGGATAAAGTGGATGATAAAACAGCTCAGCTGAAGGACACAGAAACTCTTCAGTCTGGGGGGGAGAAAAGGGAGGACCAGGCTGATCAAAGCAAATGCCAAGTGATTTCTCCCAGCAGGAAAAGACACCGCAATAACCAACAACCCAAAAGTTAAAGACAGACAAATTAAATACAGCACAAATGTTTGGCAGCAAAGGTGATTAACCTTTAAAATCCACTACCAATGGCACTCCTGGATTCAGCATCTCCTGAGATCCTTAAATCAACCCTGAACACCTTTTTGGAAGATTTATGTTCGACAAACACCAAATCCCAGGCTCAAGGAAGGAGGTATCTAATGACTTTCCAGGGCCTGTTTATGTGATCTAAAAGTCCCTTCTGGCCCTAAATTCATTGTGCTGCTGCAGCTGATCCTTGATTGATCTTGGGAAGCAAAATCCTGTGTGGCCAACCCTGAAACCAAGACCCAAAGTTGGTCATTGAAGTTTTCACCTTCTCCTGAAATTCAAGTTAAACCAAATATGATGAAATGGAGGGTTTCAATCAAATTTTCTCTCTCTTTGCCATCTCTTGCTGCTCAATTGCAGTTGACATTTGAGGAGAACAAAGCACAAAAGGGTGTATGGAGAGATTATTCTTGGGAGTAGTTGAGAATGTATTGAATTTGAGAATATAAATATTGATAATAAGAGTAATAATAATAAGGTGATAATAATAATACAATTATGGTGGTAATGAGGCTAATAATAACAATAAAATAATGATAATAATTATAAAAATAATAATAATAATGAGGATGATAATAATAATAATAAAGATTCTAGGTCCAGTTTTGCAAATCCAGACAAGAAATAAATCGACCCAAGCAGCTGCCCTGGCTTTGCAGGGACCCAAACCCTGCTGACAATGGGTGGCTCTGTGCCATCACTGTGGGCAGGTACCAGGACAGGTTGTGCTGCTCCTTGGGCACAACAAGCAGTGGCAGATAAACCACTTTAGAGCCGTGTAATTGCACCAGCAGTGCAAGTTGTGTGTACACAGACCTACTGGCAGAGGGAAAAATCCCACTTCCAGCCAGCAAACATTCCTGGTGCCAAGGTCTGCTGTGGCTCCTTCTCTCTGCCTTCCCTCTCCAAGACGATGCCCTTGATTTGCTCTTGCCCTGAGCTCTCACACTCGGCCATTCCCAGAAGTCACTGGAGCTTTTTGGAGCTCATCTCGTGGTTCCTGTGTTGGGCACCAGCCAAAAATCACCCCGGGCTCCTGCACAGCCCAAAGACCATGGAGGGGGAGGATGGTGCCCAGGACACGTCCATGGTCACAGCGTTGGGTGAGGTGAGTTTTAAAACCCCAAACTCAGTAAAAACACACAGGAACAGCCTGTGGGTCTCACCTGCACATTAAAGTGGCACAGAGAGAGCCCAGCCCAGCCCAGCACCACCCTCCTCCTCAGATTCCCCTTCATTGCTGACTTGTCCAAGCAACCATTCCAGCACAGACCTGGCTGCAGCAGCCCTTCTTCCTTTCTGCTCCAAGGTCAAAAAATCCCAGGATGGTTTGGATTGGAAGGGACACTAAGGCCCATCTCATCCCACGCCCTGCCATGGGCAGGGACACCTCCCACTATCCCAGGTTGCTCCAACCTGGCCTTGGACACTTCCAGGGATCCAAGGGCAGCCACAGCTTCTCTGGGCACCCTGTGCCAGGGCCTCCCCACCCTCACCCACACCTTCCCAATATTCCACCTAACCCTGCCCTCTGACAGTGAGAAGATATTCCCCCTTGTCCTGCCACTACATGCTCCCATAAAAAAGTCACCCTTCATTTGTTCTGGGATCACTTGCTCTTCCAGCAAAGGATTTCCCTGCACCACCAGTGTTCCTGGTTCAACCCACATCTCCTCCCAAGCTGGACTTCTCCCAGGAAGTTTCACCTCCCTCAGTCCCTTCCATTGCTGTGCCAGCCATGAGCGTGCACGTACTCAAGGGTTGCAGCAAGTGGAAATGTGGGCATTTTAGGGACAAGGGTTAATGGGAGACCTGGCAGTGCTGGGTTAATGGCTGGACTCCATGATCTCAGAGGTTTTTCCATCATTGGAATCATTGGATGATTCCAGGATTTAACCTTGCCTGGCTGCCTGTGTGGCATGAGCTGTGAACAAGCCATAACCTGGATTTCAGTGGCTCCATCACCACACACCAGGGCTGAAACCTCAAGGGTGGCATCTTCCCTCTCCATCAGTCCCATTATTCCCAGTTGGTGAGTGTTTTTCCATGCCTTGAGCACACTTCTCCTCACACTGCCCCCAACAGAAGCTCCACTCACACCCTCACACTCCAACAGCACATTTAATAGGATCCCACCATAATTTCCAAGAGACAAACACTCTCCAAATTTATTCCTGGAGGTACCAGAGGAAGACAGGAGGGATGTCTTCTCCATCACAAGCTGGCAGGGGGCTGTGTTTCCCTATGGAAGAGCTGGATGTGGACTCAGCAGCATTCCTCTGATCCAAGCAAGATCAGAAACGGCGCTTTTGGAGAACCACCAACAGATCTGTCGGGCCTCGTCCCAAGCTGAACGTTGTTTATCCACAGCTTGACTTCCAACAAAGTCACAGGATGCCCTGGGCAGCAGGAAAACCCTTTTGTCTCTCTGACAGGAGCCTGTTACACACCCGTGGTACCCAGTGAGCTTCCAAACACCAGCCCACATCCCCCTTCAGCTGCCAATTCATCCTTTGCCCGGGGATGCAGCTCTGCTTCCCCGTGGGCAGCAGATCCAACGGAGAAAACCACAGGCCAAGGCAATCTGGAAGCACCACCTGACTCCTGCCTGCTTGGAGCAGCTTCCAAGCAGTTTTCTGGCTCCTAAAAAACCCAGCAGGGACTTGGCTGCTGCAGCCCGTGGCCAGGGAGGAGGGAAGAAACCCACAAATCTCCTCGTCCTCTTTTTCCCTACCCAGCCCCAGGGCAAGAGGACAAGGTGCCCCTGCAAAGAGACAATATCCCAGCATGGAAAATCCCCCAGGAGTCTTGGCAGGGCTCTTCCAGGGAGCCAAGAGCAGGAGCCACTCACCAGCCGCCTGCTGAACGCACCAAAGGGGTAAATTAAATTCATTCATCTCATCCCAACTCACAATGGCAACATTTTCACCCAACACACACGTTTCTGACAATCAGCTTAATTTACTTCAATAATAAATGAAAAAGGGAAGTTTTCCTTTATAGCAGAAATCAGGGCCGAGTGCCACGGTGCTTTTTGTGTGGATTTTTTTTTCTTTCTTTTTTCCCTCTGTTCAACTCGTTCTCTTTAAATAAAATGATTCCTTTATCTATTATTCATTTGAAATACAGAAGGAGGACACAAGGGACTGTAGTCTGTTTCTGACACCTCTGGAATAGTTTTTAGGAAGACAAAACACACGGAGCTCAGGGGTTTGGTAGTTATGAGCCCAGTACTTGCATTTCCTCTCGTTTATGCCTTTATAATGTTGCCCATCACTCTGGTGTCTCCACGCAAATCTTTGCTGGTTGAACCTGTGTTATTTGCTCGTTGGGATGGATCAAGATGGGCAGTTTGTGTCCTGTGTCTACATGTGGGAGGTGCAGCTCTGCAGGGCATCTGCCCAGTTTTTATACCAAACTATAACACCCAAAACACCTCTATCTCCAGGAAACACTCCTTGGGATGCAGCTCCTAAAAATATTGGTTATCCCTTCTAAGGGTACCTTACACCAGGTACCAAGAGCAGCTGCAGAGCTGTCTCCTCTCCACCCCAACGGGCAGGATTCACCTTCATCCCTCCCCATATATTTTTAATCTAAACATATGAGAGGTACCCAGAGCTCCCTTTATCAATGGAGAGAGAGAGACCAGCACCTCCAGAGGGCCATTCATCCACCCAGCCTGTCTGGGAGGAGATGAATGGCCCCTGGAGATGCCCATTTCTCTCCACTGAGTAGGAGGGAGCCCAAGGCGACAAGCCCTGAACGTTGACATCAACTTTTAGACATTCAAGTCAGAGCAGATTAATCCAACCCATTACTTGGGACTTTAATTTTTGCTGGCTTGATTTACAAGTGCTTGCTCAGCACTTGGGTCCCAATGTCACCAACAGAGAGGGGACCCAAAGAGTTCTTTGTCCTCGTCCCACCTTGGATGTGACCATCTGCATTCTGCCACACGCCTCACACTATTAAATGCAAATAAAATACGAATTAGTCTCTCTGCAAACTTTCTCTTGGCACTCAAAAAAGTGAAAATGTTCAATTAAGGTGCATTGTTACCAGAGTTTGTAACATGCCTGGAGACGACAAGTTCTTTCTAAAGGAAGAATGTATCATTATCCTCACCTTGGAGATGGGGAAAGGGCTGAGTCATGAATACAACACAGATCTGGAGCCATAATCCACTGCTCTGTCCGTGGGAAAGCCAAGGGTATCCTGGGCTCCATCCAAAGAGGTGGGCAGCACATCAAGGAAGGGGATTCTCCCTCTCTGCCCTGGTGGGATCCCACCTGCAGAGCTGCCTCCAGCTCTAGGGACACCAACAAAGGAAGGATGTGGAGCTGCTGCAGAGAGTCCACAGGAAGCCACGGAGATGCTCCAAGGGCTGGAGCCCCTCTGCTCTGGAGCCAGGCTGGGAGAGCTGGGAATGTTCACCTGGAAAAGAGAAGGATCCAGGGAGACCTTAGAGCCCCTTGCAGAGCCTAAAGGGGCTCCAGGAGCTGGAGAGGGACTTGGGACAAGGGATGGAGGGACAAAACAAGAGGGAATGGCTTCAAACAGCCAGAGGGCAGGGACAGGTGAGATATCGGGATATTGGGATGGAATTCTTGGCTGTGAGGGTGGGGAGGCCCTGGCACAGGTTTCCCAGAGAAGCTGTTCCTGCCCCATCCAAGGCTGGGTTGGATGGAGCTCTGAGCAACCTGGTGTAGAGGAAGGTGTCCCTGCTCATGGCAGGGGAGTGGAACGAGATGACCTTTAAGGTCCCTTCCCACCCCAACCATTCTGGCATTCTCTGATTCCATCAGCAGGCAGGATGGTGATGGCTTTGACCAGCAGAGGCTCTGACAGTGCCCATGTGCCCTCTCTGCTACAGCTGCAGGGTGACACATCCATGGACAGCCTCCAGCCCTTCCCCACAGCACCTCACCTGTGTAGGACAGACCTGCTGGGATACCACACTACATCCTTCTTCCATCCTAACTGGATGCCTCCCGGGGACTCATTATGCTCCAGACCCCAATCAGTGCTTGTGGGCACATTTCAAGCTGCCTCTCACCGCCTCTGTGAGAGGAATCCAGCCCCTGGCTATTCAGATTTTGTTAATTGCAGCTATTCCAGAGGCACACTGGAGTGGTTTTTATTCCTTAGGCATTGTGCTGCAGCAGGTGCATTCCATTACTGACAGCACCATATCCCTGCCCTCCCAACACGGCAGCTCCCACAGGTGGGAACCTCCAGCTGCACGACAGGAGGTGGGAGCTGAAGGAAGGAAAAGCCAGGACATGTCCTGCTTAACACAGATGCTCCTGCTGACACCCTGCCCGACCTGTTCGCTGAGCTGGAAATTGCAGGCCAACCTCCCTCCAGCTGGGAATGCACTTCCCTGCTCCCGGGGTAATGAGGTCCAGGTCCATAAAGCAAGTTTCCAGCTACACACGCAGAGCTGGCCCTAAGTGTACCCTTAGATCACCTTCCTGGGGGTTTTGTCCTTCTACCCACAGGCTACTCAATTAAAAGTTAATTTTTCCCTCAGCAGCACTTGCTAAACCAGTGCAGGGAGGAGACTCATCCAGGCTTATCCAGGGCAGGGCATGGCCACGGTTCCCCTGGGCTGGATGCTTAAAGGGGTCCTGGATGAGGCTGAGAGGGTTATTTTGCTCCTTTCAGTGCAGACCTGTTCTTCTGGGAGAAATTTTTACCAATTCCCAAGGATTTTATGCTCATTCTTTCTTCCTCGGGAGCACTGCAGCTGAAGGAAGGCAGCCAGAGAGCTCTGCAGGCAATTTGGAGCCTGGAGATGCAATGATTTACTCCCAGAGGGGCTGGAAAACTGAGGGACAACACACTGGGGAGTTGAACAAAGCAGAAACAACAAAACTCATCCCTTCTCTTCGCATATCCCATTTCACCCCCATTCCATCACTCCTGCTCCAGCACTCCTGACTCCATCCCCATCTCTCCTCCATCACAGCCCCCAGTGAGCTGCCCAGGAGAACTCCAGTTCAGCTATTGATCCCTATTTGGGGGCTCTCCTAAACTTTGGTTGTAAAGGTTTCATTAAGCTGCCTCATAGTCATTACATCAAGTAATGGGAAACATCCATCTTCTCCTGCTCCTCCACAGCAGCCAATGGAAGAGGAGCTGAGGAGTTTTAATCAAGCCATGGAAATCGTTGGCACCTCATGAAGTGAGGAGAGAAACCCTGGAGGGGAAGAGAAACTTTGGGGGGAAGAGAAACCTTGGGAGGGGAAGAGAAAACTTGGGGAAGAAGAGAAAACTTGGGGAAGAAGAGAAACGCTGTGGGTGTTTGTGGCAGGGAGGACACAGGGATGGATCCTGGGAGAAGATGCCAGAAGTTTCATCCATATCCAATGGATCCAATGCCAGGCAGCTCCATCAGTGCTGGCAGCTCTCCTGGGATAACATGTTTAAGAAGGGAGAGCCCAAAAGTGGACACAAAAAAAGGTGGGTGGAGATCCCAAACCTCCCCTTTTACCGTGCACCCAGATGCCAAAGGAATGGGAGAAGGGATTCAGGCTCTGTGAGAGGCGTCTGGAGCCAACATTCCATATTTAATCAAGGCTAAACAATCCCTGTCACTCTTGTGACAGTGGCAGCAAACATTCCCGGCCTCACAGGTGAGCAGCAATCTCAATAAAGTCACGGTCTGGTACCTTCACTTCAGCTCTGCTAAAGGAACATTCCTTATTGCAGAGCTCCCACACAGGATATCACATCCCTCTCTCTCCTAAGGCTCAATATTTCCCCAGAAATTAATATTTTTCACAGAGATTAAGTCCAGGTACTTGTAGGAGTGTCTCAAAAAAACCCCAACAAAAACAAAAGACCAGACAACAACAAAACAAACACAAAAAATTAAAATAATAAAAAAAAAAAACAGGAGGAAAGCAAAGAGGATAAAAAAATTAGAAATAATCAATATTCCCACAGCAAGAAGACAACAATTTTTGAGACTGCATCCAACAGCATCACTGCGAATCCTCATCTCTCCCAGCTCAAGGCTGCATTTCCCAAAGGCCCATCAACTCCTCGGACACAAGAAGCCACCAGCCCAATCCAAGCTCAACAAAACACAAAGAAATTCCAACATTTTGCCTCAGATTAGGTTCAAAGTGTTTAAGGATGAGCAGATTTGAGACTCAAGAGCAGCCTCTAGTTTCAAAGGCCAGTACTGTCCTCGCCCCTGGAGCCTCCCCAGCACCAGAGGGGTTTTGTTGTCCCCAAAAGTTGTCCTTGAAGTTCTCCTAGAAGCAAAGCACCTTTCTGTAGCAGCCCTTCTTTAACAGCTGCTGTCTTCCAGGCTGCTGGAGTAAGAGATTAATGCTTTAATTATCCCATCTGAAAGCTGGGAGGCTGAGCCTGCGGATGGTATACGGCACCGATTCCTGGCACTTGTGGATCTGGAGGGAGTACACACTAAAACCAAGCTGGAATCCAAGTGAGGAATAAAAGTGGAAAAAGAAGTAAGACAGCAATCAGAATAATGTGCTTTTAATGCCCAATATCTCACAGCCAGCTGGGGCTAGAAATTAAAGCTTCCTGCTTGTTGCAAGTGGGGGATCCTGTCCTGCAAAGACTTTATCTCTCCTGTCTCCATCCCTGGTGTTCTGGGAGGTATCGGATGAGGAACTTCCTGCCTTTGCTCCATGATGTGGAGCAAATCTGTAAGCACCTGATCATCCTCCTTCCTCACCCAGACGGCTCAGGGGTGCATCCAACTGCTCCTGCACCCCCTGTCCTTCCTTGGACACAGCCAGCAGCTCAATGGAGGGCAGCTGCATCCCCAGCATGGAAAAGCACCATCTAGGAGAGGACAACCAAGCTGGATTCCTTCATTTTCCACCAGCAATGCCTCCTTCACCTGTGGCAGCTCTGGTGCTGGCTGATGACACAGCTGGAGCATCATCAAAGCTGGTTCTGCATCCCTGCCACCTCTGCATTCCTGCCATTTTCCTGTTTTCCAGTTCCACTCCTCATTTTTCTCCCTCTGCATTTGTTCTCTCACCACCTCTTAACCTATTTTTCTCTCCTCTCCCTGTTCCCCACCATCCCTCTCTCTGCTCCCCCTCCCTCCTGCTTAGGAGGAGATCAATGTACTGGGAATGCTGACTAGGGAATTAAATCCAGCTAGCCTGTCTCTTTGAGAGACCTCTCACTAATCAGCTTGGATGGCTTCCTATCCCCCCCTCCACTCCACGGAGAACCTGCAATGAATTCCTCCATCCCTGGTCCTTGTCAGCCTGCACACAAGGAGGCAAATGTGTCTCTCATCTGCTCTGCACTCGGCTTTTCTTCTCCATTTCTGGATCAAGCAGGTTGGAGGCAATAGCAGGACTACCTTGCCTGCTTCTATTTTCTCTCTGAGCTGTGATCCCGACTGGAATGCTGTCCATGAGTGAGTAATTCCATCCTCTCAGCTGTGGGGTCTGTCTGTAGCACGTGGGGCTTCTGTGTTCTGGCACATCTCTCGTCAGAGCACAGCTGAGAAGGAGAATGGTGCAAATCGGGCTTTTCAGAGCCCCATTTATCTTCCTCCATGTCTTTCAAACGAGGAGTTTCACAGGAATTATGCCTATGGATGTGCTGCTGTGCCTGAAAGCTGTCGTCTGACTCACTCTGGGAGAGGGGATGGCCTGGTGGAGGCTCCCCAAAAATTCAGGGCAGGGCAAGGATGGCAAGCAGGCAGCTCAGCTCACACAGAGCTCTCCAAACCCAGCCTCAGACTGCAAAGGTTCCATAATGGCTAAATCCATCCCTGATTTCCACCCTGCTGCGACTTCTGCTGCTCTGAAATCTGCTTGTTTGACCCCAAACCACAGCTGACACATCCCACTGCCTTTTCCATCCATTTGCTTTCGGAGAGTCCTGAAAAGGTTCGGTCGGGAAATGTCGAAATGTTTCTTTTTGACATTTCTGCTGCCTGACATTCCTGAACTGCAGGGTTTAACTTGGGTTTTTTGGGCTGGATCGAAGCATTAGGTCAGGATTTTGTTCCTGCAATGCAGGAAAAATGTGGACACACAGCAAGAGATCAGGAGCCCGAGATGGAAACCTGGCCCATGGGGACCACAATCCAAAACATGATCCCTTGGGCACAGCAGATGGAATCCACACATTAATATTCAACTCAAAGAAAACTTTTGACTTGCTTGGATGAAACAAAACGTACCAATTTCAGCAGCCCAGAGCCGATCTCGCTTGAGCCCTCGGAGCAAAATAACATGGAAAGGAGGGGAACACCGAGTCCTCGTAAAAATAATTAAAAACAAGAGTCAATTTTGTAGCATCTCCATGTTCCTCAAACAGGCAGTCCCAGGAGCAGCCCAGCTAATGAAGCCTGGCTGCCTATGGATCGGTGTCTCACGGCTCAATTCTCTGATGTCTAATGAGGTGCAAGCTCTGATCAAAGTTTTCCCCCATCGTCAGGGAATTCATAACAATACACTCATGTGGGGATACACTCACCCTCCCAGGATCCAAGGGATGAGCTGGTGCTGCTGTTGCTGCCTCTCCTCCCACAGCTGCTCTCACTGGGTGGTTGTTTCCCTCTCCACCAAGCTGCCTACACCAAACTCACTGTCTTTGGGTGCAGTTTGGTTGAGAAGAATCAGAAATATCACAGGCTCAATCACACAGAGCCCCAGGGGAGCTGCTTCCCCAAAAATCCAGCTGTTAAGGGCTTGTCAGAGACTTTCCAACCTGTGATGCTGCAAGGTGGGCACTTGAGCCATTCACGTGAGAAAGGAACATTTTGTGCAAATAGGAACAGGACAAGAGGGAATGGGTTTAAACTAAAAGAGGAGAGATTTAGATTGGATATTAGGAAGGAATTCTTCGGGTGGGGAGGCCCTGGCACAGGGTGCCCAGAGAAGCTGTGGCTGCCCCATCCCTGGAAGTGTCCAAGGCCAGGTTGGAGCAACCTGGGGTAGTGGAAGGTGTCCCTGCCCATGGCAGGGGGTGGGAGGAGATGAGCTTTAAGGTCCCTTCCAACCCAAACTGTTCCATGATTCTATGTTGCAGCAACAAGACAGAACCCTTCTAATCAAAACCCAGCACCTCACCACCACAGACCCAGCATTTTCGTGTATCCTTCTCCCCTCGGAGCCACAGGAAGCAGGAAAGAAGGAGAGTAGGACCAAAACAGATTTGAGGTGTGTGGGTGGAGAAGAGACACTGTTTGATCCCAGAGCAGGCAGACGAGGAGCAGTAGGAGCTCACCAGCTGCTGGTCCTTTATTATTCCAGAGGATCCAACTGATGCAGAAGTAATTCCTGTGCCCGGCTGCCTACGCAGGATGCAAGTGAAGTGAACCAAACCCTGCACCAACATGTGTACAACTACGCCTGTGCACTCAAACATGCATGCAAACAAGCTCTGCTCCTCCAAACCCTCCCATAGGCTCATCCCTGCATCCAAATGAAGCAAAATCAGTGTTTACCAGCATTTCCAGAGCTCAGTGACAGCCAAAATACAAGATTTGAGCTGCTGAGGCCCTCCCAGGATTATCGTGTTTCCAGCGCTGGCTTTTTAATCAGCCTTTTCAGTCACTGGCAAAGATGTCAGAGATGAGTGGGACTAGGCAGGGCAGGATGTGCCATGCCTTGTGTGTGCCCAGGGCAGATGGGTTCAAACACACCAGCTGAGTCCTTGCAAGCCCCAATACCACAGGAAGAACCTCAGCAGACCCAAGGAGAACATAAAAGGAGTGGGAATGGAGTTTTCTCCCAAACACAGCCCTGGATCTGCTGCACGAGTGAGAAGATGCATGAGGCAGAGTGAGGATGCAATTCCCTGCTTCCCATTCCCTCTGATCCCAGCTCACAGGGACTTTGCTCCACCACCACTTAAAGAATCCCAGACTAGTTTGGGTTGGAAAGCACCTTAAAGACCATCTTGTTCCAGTCCCTTGCCATGGGCAGGGACACCTTCCACTATCCCAGGTTGCTCCAAGCCTTGTCCAACCTGGCCTTGAACACTTCCAGGGATGAGGCATCCACATCCCAAACCATTCTGGGGTTCTGAGATGCCTCAAACCACCTCCAGTGACACAGGAGCTCAGGAGCTCTTTGGCTCAATGCAAAACACCCTGAACACCCCAACCTGTGCCATCAGGTCGGGGGGAAGCTGCCACTGCCAAGGGATGTGCCAGGCCTTCCCTGCTGCAGCCATGGATGCTGACAGCTGTCAGAGCCCGGCAAGGAGGGTGGTTTGCTTTGTCCTGACAGGAGACAGACGTGCCCCTGCTCCTTGGGTTGGCGGCATCTGCTTGTTTCCATCAGCACAGCACTGGCTCTGTGTGAGCTGACACGGTGTCAGAGCACAGCTACACGAGGTGCCCGACACCCACCTGCCCTTCCAAGCCCCCTCCTCTCAGCCCATGCCTGCTTGGCATTCCAAGGAGTGGCAAAGGAGGCATTCGTGCTGCCACCCCGTCTGCCAGGCTTGGAGACCTCTGAAATGGGCACTGCACTTGACCCTCGTCCTCTTCTTAATTACCAGCGCGAGTATTAAATTGCAGCCTTTTATTCCTGGACAGGTGTGTGTCTTTGTCAGAGGTCCCTGTTTAAATCATCCACCTCATCTCCAATAACAATGTTAATGATGCTCAGAGCCAGCTCTGGACTGTAAAACATATTTCCCTGATGTTTGTTCAATAATTCCCTGAGAATTAAAAACATCTATTACCGGCTGCAGGATGCGAAGAGGCCCCTGGAGCAGAGACCAGGCTGTAACTCACTGGAGGGGCTCAGCTGATGCTCCACATGCACCAGGCTCTGGCACTCCAGGGTGTTTGACTCAGAACCAACGTGTGGGCACTGCAGCACAGTCACAGCACAGGACTGAGGGTTATCAGCCTTGTCCATGCCCCTGATGTGCTCCAGGAGTGCTCCTGGCACACCACATCTGCAGCCTGGAGAGGAGCCTGAGGGGAGACCTCATTGCAGGGACAACTCCCTGGGCAGGGGCAGAGGAGGGGCAGGGACTGAGCTCTGCTCTGGGGGACCAGGGCCAGGATCCAGGGAATGGCTGGAGTTGTGTCAGGGCAGGGGGAGGCTGGAGCTCAGCACAAGGTGGTTCTTTGCCCACAGGGTGGGTGGGCACTGCCCAGGCTCCCCAGGGCAGTGGGCACAGCCCCAAGGATGCCAGAGCTCCAGGAGGGCTGGGATGATCCTCTGGGACACGGGGGGGACTCTTGGGGATGGGGCTGTGCAGGGCTGAGGGTTGGACTCCAGGATCCCTGTGGATCCCTTCCAATTCAGTATATTCCATGATTCCATAATCTCACTGCCATTGTGGCCACTGATGTTATCCCAAAGCACTGGGACCATATCAAGGCTCCATTAGCCAAAACATCCCAAAAAGTAAGGTACTTGCTCTGCATCACTTATGATCTCCATGGAAAAAGGAGGCAGGAAAGCTGCCGAGGAAAGGCAAGGCATGGAAGGAGGGAGGATGCCACTCGGTGGCACTGCGGGAACAGAGCCCAGGTGTCCCCGGCCTGCTAAAAATACCCATCCATCACCCAAACCTTCCGCTGTGGAGTGTGTGAAAGAGCTGCCTCGACACAGACCGTGCCACAGAGTAGTCCCCATGCCTGTCATGACTTCTGGCAGCTCGGAAATGTTGTTTCTGGAAAAATATTTATCCTGTTAATGAAGCCGAGGCAGCAGCGGAGGCCCCCGAAGGTCAGAGCGGCGCTCGCTGCAATCAGCTCCTTCACAGCACCCGCTGAATGGGGCTCTGATTGCAGATGCCAATCAGAGCACTCAATTTTCCCTGCCTATTTGGGAATTAAAACATAAAGGCCCTTTCCCAGACACTGCATTTAGGGGTGGTTTATATAACATAATCTTGTGGGCAGAAAGCCAGATGGATTCGGAGGGTGGGATGCTGGAGTTGAGTGACTTGATAGAAAATACATCTTAAAACACACACTCCAGGGAGAGTTGGGGAAGGGGTCAGGTGCTGTTCTCCATGGAAATTTCCCTGGCACCACCTGGAGCCTCCACAGGGTTTTCCTGCAGGTCCTATCTCTGCCTCGGGACTGAGCCGTTTCCAATGGCCACCAGCCAAGCTGCCGGTCTGGTTCTGCTGCCTGTTATTTTTAATTATTATTGGTATTTCTAAGCATCTTTGCGTCTCACCCAAACAATGAGACAGTTGGATGATCAGCAGGCAAGAGGAGAAATGAAAACAAACTAATCCAGTCCTGGAAAAAAGCTTCCGATCGTAAAATGCACAACGCTCAACTGCTGTGGACTCGTCCCGCAGTAAGAGCTCATGATTTCCATTTAAATCATGGGAATTAAAGAGCAGTTCGAGTCAGAGCATCTGCCTCAAGATTTCCATGCCTTCCTGTGCCCCCAGGAGCACAGCTGTTTGGATTGGAGGCGGAGGAAGGAGCTACAAAATCACTGAAGACTGATGGAAGTCAGACCTGAGCTGGAAATTATCCACTTCCCAACGCATAGGGATGAGATGTCACCACACTGAGCTGTGTCCCAAAGGGAGATTCAGGTGACAGGGAAGTGGTGGATTCACCGTCCCTGGAGGGATTTAAAAGCCATGTGGATGTGGCACTTGGGGACATGGGTTAATGGTGGGTTTGGCAGCGCTGGAAATGGTTGGACTTGATGATCTTAGAGGGATTTTCCAACCTCAATGATTCTCTGACAGCACTCAGAGGACCAGACCTTCACCACTTCCAGGTTTCTGCAGAATTCAAAGAGATGAGCAGAAAAACACATGGAGGGATCCTGCCCAGTCAGATGGGATGCAAGAGATGTACAGAGGATATTCCAGAGCTGGAAAAACAACTTCAGCAGGACAATGGACTCACTCCCTCTGCATCCCGGGCTGGGACCCCAGGGCAATGTTGTCACTCATTTCCTGAGGGTGTCCCTTGTTCCTCACGTGCTCAGAGGACGTTTTGTTGAGCAGCCACTGATCAAGTTACTTGGGATCTTTTCCCTTTGGCTCAGGTATGAATTTTAAATCAGCAAAAACTTCCAGCCCTCACCATCCTGGGGAAGTGAGGAACTGAATGCAAACCTTTTCCAGGGTGGGCAAAGCCCTGCAGGAAGGCAAAGGCAGCTCTGTCCATCCCTGGGATGGCTCTGACGTGGGATGTGGGATGCTCCAGCTGAGAGTCAGCACTTGGACAAGAGCGACCTTGTTGGGAGGAGAAACAATAGTGACTGCCCGGGGCAGCTCCATGTGGGGACACCACGGGGCTGTCCCAGCGAGCTCCACATCCCGCTGGAACTCAGGAATGTGGGGCTGTCCCAGCGAGCTGCACATCCCGCTGGAACTCAGGAATGTGGAGCCTCCCGCGTGTGTGACTGAGGGGAATGTCCAACCCACCCATCATTTCCATCCTCTGCTTCACAAACATGGCGAGGGCAACGAGGATATAAAAAGGGAAAGAAAAGAGAAAAAATGGAAGTAATCCTGCTCTCTCCAGATTATCCCGTTTTCCCCCTAAAGCCTCCCTGCTCCATGCAGAAGCCCCTGTCAGCACAGGGGTTCTGCCCCTCGGAGGGAGCTGCTGTTTTAAAGCTCTGCTTTGGTGACAGAACATGACACAGACATTCCAATCCCCCCCCCACGACCCATCCTGTTGTGTTTCTGCTCATTCATTCCCTTCCCTCTCATCCCACCGGAGCACACATCTGCTCCCTGGTCTTGCCACCGCATGGAAACACTGCTCTCGAGTGCCTGCACTCCAAAAAAAGGCTTTAATTACAGGAGAAGAGGAGCCCATCAGATCTCTTAATTTAGCCTGTCTTCTTATTAATTAAACCACAAGTCATTTAAAGTAGCAAAGTGTGGGTGGGCAGCTAAAATCAGACCCCCGGGGGGTGTTTCGGGAACATAAGGGGGGCCCGTGCTCCTCGATTTCTGCCCCAGGGATCGGGATGAGGAAAATTACAGCTCCAGTTTAATGTGTCACCAATGTGTGGCTGCCAGTAGGGAGCAGCACGGCAGCTCTAAACACTGTTGGGAGCACGGGACAGCAGTGGAGAGGTGCCCCTCTGGATCCTGGATCCCTCCTGGATCCCCGGGATAATCCAGCACATTCCCCAGCTCAGCAGGATCCCTAAATCCCTCCACATCCCACAAGCCCAGGGGAGCTGCTGCGCCCTCAGCCCGTGAAGGCACCTCATCCCAAAGCCCGGCAACTTCCCTGGAGGTGGGATGGATGCTGATGGACGGCTCTGGAGGGCGCGGGGGGAGAGGCTGCGTGAGCCAACACAATTCCCAGCCTCGAACCGTGTGGGGCTCGGGGATCTCTGAGCCGCTATTTGTGTGTGGGCACAGGAGCGTTTCTATCTGTCCTGGGTACTCATCCAGCGAGCAAATATCCCCTGCCTGGAGCAGGCTCTGGGTGTGCAGATACCAGCGAGACCTTCCAGAAGAAGGATAAAATGGAGGAAAAAAAAAAAAAAAAAAGAAAATAGAAATCCAAGCCCAAACCCAAAGCCTTCCTCCGGCATTCATCATTTTAATTAGTGGAGCTGTGCCTGGAATCTCAATGGGAGATTAGGCCATAAAGAGAGGCAGAATAGCACAAGTGTCTCCTCTCACTTCAGAAACCAACGGAGCTGCCTGGGAAATTATTAGGAATATTATGTGTCCCATTTCCAGCTCAACATGTGCATCCTGAGGGCTCGCCTGGCAGCGAGGATGGTTTGAAGCCAAATGACATTTCCAGCACCAACGTCCTGCCAAATCATTCACCCCCAGGGCTTGGTCCTTCATCCCTATCTCCCTCTTCACCCACCCAGACTCCCTCACTGTGCCCCTGGCATGGTAATTTAAATATTGGGAAGTGAAGGAGGCTTTGAGCACACTGAGCCCCACGGCACTGAGTTCCCTTCACATCACACACACTGGATGCATCATCCATACGGGTACACCAAGGAAATAAATAAATATACACCAAGAACCAAGTCTTCCATGTCCCAAATGTCCTCAGTTAATCATAAAAATCATGAGAGTACATAAAAACACTCTTCTTTTCTTTGCCCTTTGGCAGCAGTCGCCTTGTTCACTCTTACAAGGGTTAAAACCCCCCTCTGAGGAGATAAAAGCCACGATTTCCCTTTAAATATTCCACGAGCTGGGGCTGCACAGCCCTGACTGTATTTGTGCATCTTTGCTGAGCACGGGCAATCCTAAGAGAACACTTCCTCTGGCCACGAGGGAGAGATAATGGGGTGGCAACACAACCCCACATCCAGCATTCCCTCTAAATGGTTATGACCCATCCAATTGCCTGAATAAATAGGGAGTGAGCAGCAAGCTGGAGAATCACCCCAATTTGTCTCTCCTAAAAGCCTCCTTGCTGAAATCTCATTGCTTTATTCGAGGCTCCTTGGCTGGCTGGAGCTGTACAGAACCTGCTCTGCTGCCTCTGTGATCCCGTTTGGAGCTCTTAACCAGTCACTGAGTGGAAGTTACTGGAGTAAGGAGCATTCCAGGTGTTATCGCTTTGTGCTGAATTGGAAGCTACAAAGGTGTTCCCATCCACTCAGTGCTCTGATAGTGAAATAGAAATGAGGTGGCGCCGGCTGGAAACTCAGCCAAAAGCCCTTTCCCGAGGTTAAAAATTCCCAAAGTGGTATTGGAAGGAGTTAAAGCTGCTCTGGGAGTTTTCACATGCTCGTGTGGGTTTTTCAGGAGCTTGGCTGGCACCTCTGACAGAAGCGCCAACGCGCCTCGAGGCAACATCCTGGTGCTCATCCTGGTGCTCCGGCAGCATCCCGGGCATCCTGGTGCTCATCCTGGTACTCATCCTGGTGCTCATCCTGGTGCTCTGGCAGCATCCTGGGCATCCTGGTGCTCATCCTGGTGCTCATCCTGGTGCTCCGGCAGCATCCTGGGCATCCTGGTGCTCATCCTGGTGCTCATCCTGGTGCTCCAGCAGCATCCCGGGCATCCTGGTGCTCATCCTGGTGTTCATCCTGGTGCTCTGGCAGCACCCCAGAGCATCCTGGTGCTCATCCTGGTGTTCCAGCAGCATCCCAGGGCATGCTGGGCTCATCCTGGTGCTCCAGCAGCATCCCAGGAAGCCTGGGCTCCAGAAGCATCCTGGTGCTCTGACAGCATCCCGGNTATCCCGGGCATCCTGGGCTTGTCCTGGTGCTCCATCCCAGTCAGCCTGGGCTCCAGAAGCATCCTGGTGCTCTGACAGCATCCCGGATAACCTGGTGCTCCACCAGCATCCTGGACAGCCCAGTGCTCCAGCAGCATCCTGGTGCTCCGGCAGCATCCCAGGACATCCTGGGCTCATCCTGGTGCTCCGGCAGCATCCCAGGACATCCTGGGCTCATCCTGGTGCTCCGGCAGCATCCCAGGACATTCTGGGCTCATCCTGGTGCTCCGGCAGCATCCCAGGACATTCTGGGCTCATCCTGGTGCTCCGGCAGCATCCCAGGACATTCTGGGCTCATCCTGGTGCTCCGGCAGCACCCCGGTTCTCCAGGAGCATCCCGGGTATCCTGATGCTGATCCTGGTGCTTTGGCAGCATCCCGGACCACGGGCTTCACTGACTGCACCTCCATCCTTTTTTTGCGGGGGAATTCACCTCTTCCCTAAAAAACCCTCCAAACCGAGGGGTGGAAATGCTAATCAGAGCTAGTTATGCTTATTAAAGTAATTCCCTGACGGACAGGACATTCCGGGAAGAGCCGCTTTCGGAGCTGACGAGCGCAATTTGTAGATCGTTATCGCTCGGATAAAATCAGAGAACTTTAAAACAATTGGAAATGTTGAGTTTAGACCATCTCCCCTTGGGATATAATATGGGCTTTAATGAATGCCGTGTGTAAGTAACGCTGAAATTGCCGGCAGTGATACATTCCCAGCGCGGAGAACAGAGCCGGGATCTGTGATTGTGGGAATAAACCCTCCCAAACCAAAGGAAAAGCATCGTTAGCCGGCGGCTGCGGCGCTTTCATCCTCCCCGTGGGCGGAGAAAAGCCACCTCTGTCCCTTCCAGCCACTCTTTGGCAGCACCTAAGTGGTATCAGAGACTTTAAAAGACTTCGGGGTGGAACCAGAGCCAAACTGGAGGTGGGAAAAGCCTCGGAGACCTCCCACAGGAAGACAAAGGCTAAAATAAGAGGATGAGTTTGACCCTAAATTGAGAATTTATTAAAAGGCAGAAAAAGCATCTCAGCACAGGACTTTGTCTCGATCCAATTCTTCCTGCTCAGCGCTCTCCACGTCCTCTGCACATCCACAAAAATCATATCCCTGGAGCACTGCCAGGCTGGAGCAGCTGAAAGACCCGAAAAACACAGCCCTCTGACTCCACACATGGTCCCTCGCCCGGAGTAAATCCGTAATATTCATCCACTGAAAACACAATCAGTGAGGGCAGGTCGAGCCCGGAGCTATTTAGGAATAATAATGGGAAAGCTGCCCACCTGCCTTTCCAAAAACAGGCCCATTAAGCCACGGGGAGAAGGGATGCTCGGGATGGCAGTGGCTGTTCTTGCATCGTCTCATAAATATTTAACGGGAAGCACTTTGGAAAGAGGAATGTTATTAAGGCTCGTGTCGTCTGTGGCTCCAAATGTGGCCATACATCAGATGTTGCAAGTCTGGTATGGAAGAAAAAACCTCTTAGAGGAGCCTCTGGCAAAGTAGCTTCTTCAGGGTGAAAGGAAAAAAAACTAGAAAAGGAAAAAAGAAAAAGGAAAATAAAGTAAAATCACGAGTTGTAAAGCCCTGGGGAGCTGCTTGTGAACTGTTTGAGCGATATCCTGCCCATAGATCAGACCTTCATGATCACCCTCAGCTCGGAGAGGGGGGGAAAAGAGGGAGGGAGGAAGGCAAATCCCAGTTAAACAGAATGCACCGGCTGAAATTCAATCCTTGGCAGCAGTTTTAGCATAAACACATTGTTGGGTGTTATTTTTTTCCTTCCTGAAATGGCAAATTAATCTCTTTATTGCTGCTGAAGATGCTCTAATAATATTTATTCAAGCACTTTATGCTTTATTATGATGCTTTTGGAGTCTGGCTTTATTTTTCTTTGGACTATTGATACAATTTGTTTCATCATCACCCTGACAGCCCCAGAGGGATGGAAAAATTGTGTCCCAGCTGACAGTAAACATACCTAAGACCCTTCCCTGCAGGTTAAGAGCTCCCACTCACCCTTTGGAGCACCCAGGAATGATGGAGCAAACCGAGTTCCTACTTTTTGAAGCCAGTAAGAGTTTTTCCAACACTGGGGATCCAAGCCCAAGAGCCCATCCTGCCCCAAAATATGAATTTAAGATCCTATCTTTGTTGCTCTCAGGCTTCTCCCTGTTTCCTCCTGGGTTCCCTCATGCACCCATGTTGCCAGCAGGGATACAAGGGCTGAAAACAAGTGATCCAGGGACATGCACAGCCTGGAGGAGCCCACTTTTCTTTGTATCCCGATGCTAAAATATCACCTCATCCCCATAATGTCCTTCTGAACTACACAGTCCTTGCCAGGTGTTTCTTTCCATTCCAAACTGCTGGTAATTCCATTTATTAGGCTTCCACAACCTGGTCTCTCCCTCCCACTGCAAAATCAGGGATGGTTATAGTGGCTCGTGCTCATTGACCATCTGAGCAATGACTTCTGGAGTGTATTTGAATAGGAAATTGGAATATTAAGGCACTTGGCAATATGGCAGGAGCAAAAGCAGCTCGTGAGTCCATCATTTGGTTTAAAAAAGATTGAAAATTATTTTGATTCCCTAATTATCATAATGGAAACCTGGGGAGAGGAGATGTGTGTGCGGAAGGGAGGGAGGGCTGGGAAGGGGATTTATAAGTGGATTCTCCCAAATAAGTGTTTATATGCTGAGACAACCCCAAGTCCAGAGGTTTTGGGGGATGGATCCCGCACCTTCCCACCCTAAATACCCTCAGGTGGGTCCCTGCTCCATGTGGAAACCTCTGGAGCATCCAAGAAACCCCCGGAAGCACCACTGCAAGATAAGGATGGAGTGAACCAGCCCCACGCTCCCTCCTCCCCTATTTCCCATGTGTGCTCCCCAAAGTGCTGATCCCAAGTGATCCCAAGCCAGGCTCAGGCAGTACCAGCCCGACTCGTGAGCGCCGAGTTCATTTAATTCGTGTGTGTGTTTAATTCCCCACTGTCTGGCATTTCCCTCCTCTATCACTTTTCACAGCCTGTCAGCCCCGAAATCCTTTCCAGAGCAGGCACATGCCATCCCTACTTAGGAATTACGCCAGCTCCAGCAGTCATTAGGCACTTCCCGTGTCCTCCACGCAGCTGTGAACATTCCTGCTGCCGAGGCTCAGCCAGACAGCGGATCAGCCGGGAAGGGAAGCAGGGATGGCACCCGCCACTCTCCTGCCTTGAAAGCTTTCAGGTTGCTCCTGTTGTGTTGTGTTGTTTGGGGTTTTTTTCCCTTTAAATTTAAAAAGTTTTCTGCTTGAGGGGTTTCAGCATCCAAGCAGAGACTCCTCATTGCCCATTTATCCCACTATCGTCCCTGCTCAGGGTGATTCACTCCTTACCCTGAGCTTTGCCTGCTCTGAGAAAACTCCTTCCAGCTTTCCCTGGGCATCCAGAGGTGCTGGGAGCAGCGGGCAGGGTCCTGGGATGGACACACTCTTGCTCTGATTTGCTCTGCCAGCTACTGACAGACAGGTTTGCAGGGGTGTTTAGGCACCTAAAGATGTAAATCCAGTGCCTGGTGGGATTCTCACAGCCAGAGAGGTGCTTATTCCTCATGGAAACCCCCAGGATATAAAGGCATTGCCTGCTCAAGGGCTGCCAAAATTTCTGTTGCCTCAGTGTCTCCCTCAGTGCTACATCATTTAAGTGTTTCACTACTAAAATTTGGGCTATTTGTGTATTTTCAATTCACCTCTTTGATTTTGGATGGTACCAAGAGAGGAAAAGCATCTCTCCTTCCTTTTGTCCAACACATGTTGGCAGGAAATCTCTACATGGGTTTTTGGGGGGTTTTTAAACAAAAATGATGTTCCTGTGTTCTGTCACAGGGAAAGCACAAGCAGGAAAACTTTATCCATGGTGTTTCAAGCAGTTCACAGAACCCCAGAATGGTTTGGGTCAGAAAGGACCTCAAAGCTCATGTCATTCCACCCCCCTTCCATGGGCAGGGACACTTTCCACCAGAGTGGTTTAAAACAGGCAAGGGAAGAGGAAAGGACCTTATCACTGTGCAAGGAGCCACATCCCCATCTGGGAATGTGGCCACTAAAACCTAAGGGGGAAGGTGATGGGAAAACTTCCCTGTGCTCCAGCACAGCTCAGCCCCCCTGACAAACCCAACCCCATGGCAATTCCCACCCTGACAAGCTTAATTTTTCCCCTTGGAGTCATTAGAAAAAGCCTTGAGGGTGCGGGGGGGAACTCAGTGCTCACCTTTTGCAAGGTCAAGAAAAATCCCTGACTATGTCAGAGTTTTGAGAGTCCTAAATGAAGAAATTACTTGATGTACCTGGGGATTGCAGCCCTTCCATGCAGTGCCATAAACAAGCTGCAGCTCCAGCTCCCATTGCACGGGCGGAGAGGAGCTGAGGCTGAATTGACAAGTTGTCTCTGCTGCCCTTGAAACTCAATTTGCCATCACTCACCTCATCTCAAATTAGCAGAGAGGAGCCTCAGCAGCCTCTGGGGCTGTTACACAAGATCTCTGCTCCACACACCGGTGGTTCAGGGGCTTATCCTGGTGCAACAGGGATAGGGAAACACCAGAGAGTGAATGCAGAGACATGAGCAAAGCTGCCTAAAGTGTTCAAGGCCAGGTCGGGTGGGCCTGGGAGCAACCTGGCCTAGTGGAAGGTGTCCATGGTAGGGGAGTTTTGAAAAGATCAAGGAATCATAGAATCCCACAATGGTTTGGGTTGGAAGAGACCTTAAAGCTCATCTTGTTCCACCCTCTGTTCCTCTTCTCCAAGACTGAACAGACCAAGTGCCCTCCAGGCCCTTCCCCATCCCTGCTGCCTCCTTTGGACACTCCAGTGGCTCAGTGTCTCTCTTCCATTGTGATGATCCAAACTGCCCACGGAGGGACAACGTGACTCCAGAGCCATCTGCCCTCCCTGCCTGCACAAAGGGCCCCTTGACAGCTGGGTTAGTGACAACCTTGGGCCCCAGCCCTCCAGCCCACCCTGCTGCCACGGGCAGCACAACAGGGCTTGTGTTCCTGGGCAGGAGGGGGATAAAGAGCCAGTGTTGGCTCCCGCCGGCATTCCCGGCTGAGCCGCACCCGCCAACACCCGCCAGCCTTTCCCACACCCGGATCCGTGACTCCCCTGACCCCACAACACCCCACTATCCCACTGCTGCCTGGCCATGGGACAGCCAGGAGCACCTGGAAGCTGGAATGAGGCAGGTACCCAGCTGAGATCCCTGATCCAGGTTCTCCAGGGAACAGGGAGAGCAGCACCGGCAGCACAAACACTCCCCTCGAGCCCCAAAGCAGCAAAGCTTGTCCTGATCCTGACCCTGCAATCAGTTCTCTGAGAGCACCATGTGTTAAGAAATTGCTGGTTGGTTTAGGTTTCACAGCACCAAATCTTTCACGAAAACCAGCATTTTCTTTCCAAAACAAATGACAGAGCACGGAAAAAAAGGGAAAGCAAAAATGTAGCTAAAAACACTGAATTCCAAGCAGTTTGGAGGTAGATAACACCAACCAGGAGGTTTCAGCATCCAGATGGGATCCAGTTTGGGTGCAAAGCACAAAGTTTCATCCAGTTGGTATCTTTCTGTACTTCCCCTCTTCCTTTTTTTTAAGTACACAGCAAATGCACAGTTTGTATTCAAAATTTATATCAAACTGCTGACTTCCACAAAAGGTATCTCTTTCTTCTCCATCTGAAAACCTTTTCTTCAGTGGCAAAAAGCATCTTTTTTATCTGCTTCAAAGCCAAATTATTCCCTTTTCTGGTCTCTAAGACCTGAACCATGTATTTATAACCAGTCTGAAGAGGAACAGCACTGTGATGGTTTCAAGCAATAATTTGGCCACTTTTTCTTTGCTACCTTGGTTTCATTTTCTTAAATCTGAACATTCCACTCTTCAAATACAAGGGCATGTCTTACATTTCTCAGCCCCACCCATGGGATCAAAGGGATAAAGAGGAGCTGAAAGTCACCAGGATGTTCCAATAGCCCTGTGGTGCTACTTTGGAGAGCTTAGGATGGTTCCGATATCAATGAATAACCAGAATTAAACCTGCAGGTGCTGTTTTAACTCAAATCCCTTGCTCTGAGCCCCAACCTGCTCCAGCTCCCAGGTTTCAGAGGCATCACATGTCCTGTATCCTTTGGACCAGCCATGCCAGCACAGCCCAGTTCTTTGGCACAGAAACCTTTTTCCCTTCCACTTTCCCCTCTCTAATTTATCCCCCGTGCCTGGCACATGGAGCTGCCTTCACCCTGCAGCTTCTGGAGTGCCAGTGGCCTTTGCTCCCAGTCTGGGAGGGTTTATCTACACCAGGAAAAGGCAAAGCTATGCCTGCTCTCATAGGTGACAACCCTCACCTTCTGCCACCAGATCTACTCACTGAATTCCAAGCAAGTGCGTGAGCAGATGGAGGAGAGAATATGAGACATCACCCCTCACTGCTCCCATTTCAATCAGCCACAGGTCACTCCCATACCCTGCCAGGCACAGGAGATGCTGAGGGAGATGCAGTGGGAACAAGCAGGGAGGGGGGATTATGTCCTGGAGTAGTGGGCACCCAGGAAATACTGGAGTTATCCATCACACAGCATGGAACACACAAAAAGAATATTCTGTGATCAGCTGAAGAACATTAACATTAGGAGAAGCATTTTCCTGAGCAAATTCCCTTGGATAGTCCCGATGTCAGAGCTGCTGGTGGAGGCAGCAGCTGGGCAGGGCAGGGAGGTGTCAGCAGGGCACTGACATGGAGACAAACCTGGGCTCTGCCAAAATGCCTCGTTTCGTGACCCCCTGCTTCCTCATGGGGCTGCTGCACCTGATCCTACAGCAAAACACCAAAATCCCACCCGGCAGAGGGTGGGGGGCAAAGTGTTCTCACACCCCACGGCAGCCCCATGGCTTCATTCCTTCCCCTATCACAGAAAATCCAGAGTCAGATCCACACTCAGCATTCCAACCCCCCGCTGAAACTCCTGCTGATTTATGTCACTGAAGATCCTCCTACAACCCAACCCCGAATCAAAGCATTCCTGGGAGAAGCCTTGTGCCTCCCCACCAGCAAAAAGAGCTTTTGACCTCGGTGTGTGGTGTAGGAGTTGACTTTGAGTGATGATCACAAAGTGTTTTTATTTTTAAGCTGTTTTATCCCGTTTCCCAGCTCACGGGGAGCGCACCTTGGTGTCAACAGGACTCTTTTGTCTTTGTAAGCTATTTTGAGGCAAAATATCTGTAAATTACTTCCCCAAACCTCCGCACAAGCAGATCATGCAGAGAAAATAGGCTTTGCAGGAATGCAGTAAATTGTTTCTGTCACACAAGGAAATATAACCAATGGAAATCGTTATGGATGAGTCATTATGAGAGGGACGGAAAAAATTAACCTTCATCCATTTCCTTCATCCTGGGGTGTGTGCGAGGGAGAAGGAAGGTGGGGAGTACCTGCTAACTGGGGGCATAATGCTCAGGGAAAAGTGGGATTTGCCAGCAGGCATAAACAGGAAAAAATGGAATATCTGGGACAGGGTGCAAGGATTAAAAGGAGAGGTGCATCAGCTCACCCCCACAATGGGAAGGGATGCTCCAGGGTGGGAAAAATCTCTGCTCAATCTGTTGTGCAGGAGAGGGATGCTCCTTTCCAGCTATTACACCTTGGTTTGTCTATCCCTGTATTCAAATTCCATGAAAATATCAGGAGATGAGTGTGTTTAAGGAGGAAGGTGAAGCTGGGCTGTCCCCCCTCCACTGCCAGCAAAGCACATCCCACCACACCTTTTCCTGCTGGATCCTCTAGGAGTCCAGCATAAACAGGCAGATTGTCTATCTGTCACAGGGGGGTTTTATTAAATACACAGAAAATAGAGAAGAAATGCATCAGTGTGGGCCAACGGGCGCTGCCTGCGTGGGAGAGAAGCATCAGACAGAGGAGTACGTGCAAACACGGCAGAGGAAAAACATTTATTCCCACATATTTGGGATAAAAACTGTCCTAGTAACTCCAGCTCATGCCCCATCCAGCTCTGCTCTGACCCCTCAGCACCAACCCAGGGCTCTGCACGTGTGTTTTGCTCCGTACCTGTGAACATTCTTTACAGAGGCCATGAAAAATAAGAAGTAAATCCATTTGCAGAGCAGCAGATAACGATTCCTCCAGCCCCGCCGTGCAAACAAGGAGGCAGAAAAGGCTCAAGTGTTAAATGTTCCCTAATGTGCAGTAATTGATTTCCATGTGTGCAGTAATGGATTTGGTCACATCATGCAACAATGGGTTTGACACGGGTTCTGGCTGATATTATAAACATGGTTAAGTTGTTAGAGGAGTGCCCGGGAATGAGGCCTTTAACAGCCTGACCCCCGTGCCCTGTGCCAGCTGCCCAGCACAGGCAGCCTCCAAAATCTTCAGGACTGGTTCATGCTCAAGGACTCAGCCAGTGATTTAACAGCTGAAAGCTGCTCGGAGCAAAGCGAGAGCATCCCGAGTTATATTCCATCCACTTCCTTACACGGACACAATTCCTGGGCAGGAATTCCCAGGCTTTTTGCACGGTGGTTGCACATCCCAAGGTGTTGTGATCCCACCTCAGGGATGGGCAGGAGGTAGAAGTGTAGAATCATGGGATGGTTTGGGTTGGAAGGGATGTTAAAGACCATCTCTCTCCAGCACTGTGCCACTGGCAGGGACACTTTCCACTATCCCAGGTTGCTCCAACCTGGCCTTGGACACTTCCAGGGATCCAGGGGCAGCCACAGGTTCTCTAAGAAACCTGTGTCAGGACCTCCCCACCCACACAGGAAAGGATTCCTTCCCAATATCCCACCTAACCCTGCCCTCTGGCTGTGGGAAGCCATTCCCCCTTGTCCTGTCACTCCAGTCCCTCTCCAGCTCTCTTGGAGCTCCTTTAGGCTCTGGAAGGGGCTCTAAGGTCTCCCCAGAGCCTTCTTGCCTCCAGCTGAACATCCCTACCTCTCCAATCTGTCTCCAAAGCAGAGGGGCTCCAGCCCTTGGAGCATCTCCGTGGCCTCCTCTGGACTCTTTCCAGCAGATCCATGTCCTTCCAGGTCTTTCCCTCCTCTAAAAATCATCTTCCACATCCCACAGCCATTTACAGGAACCATTTACAGGTTCCCACACCCATTGCAAGCACTGAGAGACGTCATAGAAAGGTTCATGGAACCATGGAATGGTTTGGATCAGAAGGGACCTTAGGGATGATCTCATCCCCTCCAGGCACCACCCTGTCTCCTGCTGTAGGAAGCACCCCCTGAAGCCCAACACCACCCCCTGTCAGTGGAGGCTCCTTGTGGGGACCGAGGCAGTCACAGAGGGCTGAAATTGCTTCTCTTTGGGTATTTACAAGCCTTGCAGTGGTGTTAAAAATCTATTATTTCACTCGCCTTCTGTCGAGGAGTGATTGGGCTCCTGTCCGTCAGGACACTGAGCGATTGTAGGGAGAAAATTGCATTCAGCAGAGGGGGATTTAAGAGGGTGCTTGTTCTCAAACAGGCCTCCAATTAATTAACTCAGAGGAAGGGGCTGCTCAGGGTTTGCTTGGTCTTTTCTGTGTTTTCCTTGGTGCATTTAATTTGTTGGCGGGTGGCTTGGTTTGTTTCTTTCTTGCTTTTCTGTTTGAGAGTCTTTGTGGGATGATAAAGTGTGGGGAATGTGTTTACTCGGCAGGGGATTAATTGGCAAACAGGCAGGAGAAATGGCTGGGCCAAGCCCTAAATCCCAGCCCTCCCTCTGCACCTTCCAGCACCAGGAAAAGCCGGAAAAGCCATTCCTGGCCAGCCCAGTGCTCGTGGGAATTTGCAGCACAAGGGTGTCAAGATCTACTGGAAGCTGCAACAGGAAAGGATCTCAGGGGTGGGACTTTCACTTCAACTCCTCCAACCCTGGGGAAAACCAGCAAACAAGGATGGCAGCGACACGAGGGAAGTACCAGAACTGGGTGTGCAGCAAGCGGGAGCATCACTGAGCTCTGAAGGGGTTGGGAAAGCCTTTTGTTGGTGGTGGCTCCTGCCCAAACTGCTCAGTTTGACAGTGACAAAGGTTGCAACACCCTCCACTCTTCTCTCCATGCTTTGATCACCTGCTGGACAAGAAACACGTCAAGACATGGGTGATCCCTTCCTTTTTCCAACAACTAGCACAGGAGGGGTTGAGCTCAGGTGGGACACAGAGCCCAGGAGATTATATCCTATTTTTCCAGAGAATTAGAGTTGCTGTTCCACAGGACAGTGGTGCACAACTGGTGGAACCCCCCTGATGGGCTACGAAGGGTGACAGACTTGGAGAAGCACCTCAGGGATGTCCAGCACTGTTAACTGCAGGTCCCCACAGCTCAGCACAAGGGTGGGATTTAGAAGAGCACATCCAGCATGCAATTCCCATATTTCCAATGGATCCATGATCCTCAAGAGAGGATGGAGCCACACAGCACAACTGCTGCTCCTTGGAGACCCACCACATCCACAACCACCCAGCCCTGGCTTTTCCCTCGGATCAACAACATTTTCCTGCCATTTCAAGGGGTGACAGAGGTCCCCACTTTGCCCTCAGCCCTAATCTTTCAAAGGAATTAATCTCCAAAGCAATCTCTTCCCAGCTACAGCACAGACCAAGCTTTGATTTATGAGTTGTGGCGACAGCTCAGCAACTCTGACAGGGGAGATGGGAAGCATTGGCTGGACGGGGTCAGTGCCAGGATGAACTTCCATGGAAACAGGTCCCCAGACCACAGCTGGAGCAACCACCTCTCTGTCCTTGCTTTCCCACCTGCCTTGCTTTCTTCATCCACCACAAAAAACAAGTTTGCAACTCCCACTAAATATTTTTGAACAGAGCTGACCTCAGCTGGAGCACAACAGCCTCGTCCAAGGCTTTGTTTTCCTCTCATAACACCACTCCCTACAACAAATTGCAGCAAAACCTCCACGTAAAACAAGCAACTGAACCAGGGGGATTTGGCTTCATTCAGATAAAACATTTTGATGGAATTTTAAATGAGAAAATGGTCATGGCCCCCACAAAGTGATTTGATTTCGGTGAATCTGTGTTTTCATTTTGAAAACTGATTCATTAGAAATATTTTTTTTTTCAACCAGCTCTAATCAAAGTGCTTTAGGCATTTCTGAAAATTTCAGTCCTGAGCTTCAAAACAATTTAATTTGTGTTATAAAGCAGTGAAGTTTATGACACAGAGATACAGCGAATGGAAGTATTTTTTGACTTTGCAAACACTTCAACTTTAAGAAATTAAATTAATCGTAATGTGGGAGAGTAATTTCAGAAGTTTCTTTCCTGAAGTACAGAAAGTATTTTCCAACTCATCTGAAGGCAGACTTTATAAATATAATATAAGGTTGTCATCTCCATGCTTACAGCTTGCTTTTCACCACCACCATCTCCATTTAAAGTTTCTTCAGGTCGTGAGCAATTGGAATAAAAGAACTCGTTTCTGTTCATGGAAACTCCAGTGATGAAATCATTACAGAAAGCACCTCCAAAGTGAAAAAACATAGAAAAAGGAGAGGAAAAACAGAGGGAAAAATGGGAAGAGAGTGAGAACATCACGGGAAATGCTCATTCCAACAAGGGCCCCATTCAGCCACTCGTGTCTTTCCGTTCTGGGTTAGTTCTTGTTTCATTAGGGATTAACAGCATCTCTCCTCTCCAGCCTGGAGATCATTCCATCCATTTAAATACATTCCAAAAGGCAGGGCTGCTCTATGCCAAGCTGCAATTTTGGGTGTTAGTGTGGTGGGAATGCACTGCAGCCTCTGCAGAGAGAAGGAGGTGTGGGAGTTGCTCCCTCGCTACAACAAATCCATGAGATAAAGGAACCCGGGATAACAGGCACAGCACTTGGGAAGCATCTGGTTGGTGGCACGTGCAGGGAATGAGGTCACAGATGACTCTCATGGTTTGCATTAGAGCACAGAAGTGAACAAAAGAGAGTTGTTGGAAGGGACCTTTGGGTCAAGCACTCCCACTTTCCCCCCCGAGATAACCACGTCATATCATTCCAACAGCTACTTGATCCTGGGAATGCCATTACAAGGGAAGCATCTCAAAACACCAACCAGGAAGACCATGGGAAAAATGAAATATCACCCCCAAGTACAGGGGGAGCATGGCTCTGGTCTGAAATGCTGAAAGGTGGGGATGTAAAATCTGGTGCCAGAAATGTGCTCTGCTGTCCAGGCTGGATGCAGAGGAAGGGGCAGCAGGTAGGGACACACTACAGGCTGTGTAATCCCTGCTATCCCATCACATCCTGACTTTCTTCCTGCAAGCACTGGGACCTGGTAGCACATTGAGCCAACCCTCTCCAGCCTGTGTTTAAATTCAGCTCCACTGTCACAGGAAAAGGAGCAGGGAAAGCTCCAAGTACCTGTTCCGGTGGTTTGGAAAACCAGGACAGGGAAATAGGAGGGTGCTCTGGCATTCCAGCCCTATGGAAGGGGGTGGAACAAGCTAATCTTTGAGATCCCTTCCAACCCAAACCGTTCCACGATCGTGTGATTCTATATCTGCACTACTAATTCATTTATCAGCTCACAGCTTATTTAGATTTCACGTAACGTGATGAGGATAACACAGTGTTTCTATCCAAGGAAAAGCCTTTCCTGCCCTCACTTGCAGCTGTATGAATTAAACATCCCCTTTAGTGCATGGGGATGGTGCTGGATAACAGACCAGGCTGGGACCTGGGGCCCCACTCTGACTCTGGTTCAGTAGAAAACCTTGAGGATGTTAAACCCCCCATTGCATCCTCTCTGATTTCTCCCAAGTAAAATAGGGATATTAACCAGAATTGAGGTGTTCCAGTGGAAAGCATTCCATAATTGTTATGATGAGGAATATGTAGAAGGGTCTGCAGCAGAGCCTGTGTGAGACCCCACAAAGGAGGAGACAACAAACATGGCATCAAGAAATCAGCTGCTGCAGGAGCCCTCTCAGCTTGGGGGAGAATCCCAGAATGGGTTGGGTTGGAAGGGACCTTAAAGATCATCTTCTGCCCCCCCCCTGCCACTATCCCAGGTTGCTCCAGCCTGGCCTTGGACACTTCAGGGATGGGGCAGCCACAGCTTCTCTGGGCATCCTGTGCCAGGGCCTCCCCTCCCTCACAGGGAAGGATTTCTTCCCAATATCCAATCTATCCCTGCTCCCAGTCAGTTTTAAGCCATTCCCCCCATCCTTTGCAGCTGGACCAAGCCAAGGGTGAAGCTGGGACCGTCCCAGCTTGGAGAGGCTGCTTCCTGCTGCCACCATCCCAAAAGGACCCTCTGCCCTCTCTCCCTGGAGACCCTCCTGCTCCCTCCACTCTTTGAGCACCCAGCACTGCACAGTGGCCTCTGCAGAGCATGAGTTCAGCTTCAAAGCCCCCCAAATCCAGGGATGTGAGGGGCTGCTCCCAGCTCACTGTAAATTGGTTTCATCACAGTTTGGTCCACGTCAATTAAGGACAAATTTAAGTTAATGAGAATGATCGTCCAGGCAGGGCTTTACATCGATACGTGGATTTGTGGATGTGTGTGTGGATAACTCTGCTGCCCCTTGACACTTTTCCCCCAAACCCTCCTTGTTTAATTCTGAATGTTTTTCACATGAAAGCACCAAATCTGCAACGTTTTGTTTTATTTCCAAGTAATGATGCTCACCCCAGCACTTCCAAACCTTCTGTGAAACACAGCCACTGTGTTTTTCTTTTGTACAGAAAAGTTGGGAGATAAATTGCAGATGATTCAGTAAATAACTCAGCCTATGACCTTGATGCTTATTGATTCCTCAAGCTGTTTATCTTTCTTGTGTGCTCCCCAGCAAAAACAATTATCACTTAATTATAAAGCAGCTTGGCTTGAGGGAACCTCCAATTGGTTGGCACGGGGTGAGTTCATCCCTGCACAGCCCCAACCAAAGCAACTGCTTAGGATTCAGAGCCACAAACTTCATTATTTTCCTCCTAGCTCATGTTTTCCCCCTCATTTTAAAATCACTTAAGGATGTTTAGCCAATCCAGGTGTTTGACTGCTGCAATACTTGTCGTGGATGGGATAGAAACACCAAGTGCCAGCACTGGAAAAGGGGGAAAAGAAGAATTAGAATGATTAAAAAAAGCACAAGGAAAGGCTATTGGACCTGGAAATAAAATACCTGGGCTGTTCTCTCCTTCAGTGACCTTGGGGAAAGTGTTTTCTCCATTGTTTCTCCCTTCTCTATGTGCAGAATTCGGAACAAAGGATTCTTCCTGCTTTTGACCCAAGTTTCCCAATGCCACTGGGATGGGAAAAATGACAGCTTGGCATTGCTGCAGCCATGCATGCATTTGGAAAGCACTTAGTGACATCCATTAGCACGGGAAAGGGAATTATCATCTCCACCCCAAGGCAGGAGGAGGGAAAGGAACCTCCCCCTTCACTAGAAATGAAGGATTTGTAATTTTTATGCACTTTTGGGCTGTGCCATCTGCCAGTGAAAGGGTGTGGGGGATCTGCAGAGGGATCTGGACAGGCTGGAGCGTGTCCAGGGAAGGGGCTGGAGCACCAGGAGCAGCTGAGGGAGCTGGGGGAGCTCAGCCTGGAGAAAAGGAGGCTCAGGGGGGACCCTCTCCCTGCCAGGAGTGGGGATCCAGGCAGGAGTTGTTACTCTTTTCCCACTTAACAAGTGATGGGATAAGAGGAAATGGCCTCGAGCTGTGCCAGGGGAGCTTTAGGTTGGACATTGGCAAAATTCCTTCATGGAAAGGGCTGTCCAGCCCTGGCACAGCTGCCCAGGGCAGGGGTGGAGGGATTGAAAAGCCATGTGGATGTGGCACTTGGGGACACGGGTCAGGGGTGGCACTGGCAGTGCTGGGGGAACAGTTGGGCTCAATGATCTCGAAAGTCTTTTCCAACCCAAGTGACTGCACATTTCACACTCCAGACTCCCTGAACGTGCCCCTGCCCTGCAAAAACACACAACCTGGGGCAGAGGAGCTTTTTTTCTCAGCACCAGCTGCTCTTTCACTGCCAGATCCCCCCAAACAGCCCCTCTCTCCTCCTCCTCCACAAAACCTAAACACCAACCAACTCACTTGGGGGGTTGTGGGACCCTGATGATCCAACACAAGGAGCAGCAGCAGCTGCCAAATCCACTAAACAAACATGCTGGAAAGAAATAGGAGCTGGGAAACGATCCTGGGCCCTGGGACACCAAGCCTCTGTCCCTGCCTCGGGAGCGGGGACCAGGACAAAGCCACACGGTGGCACTGCGTTTGCCAGAGCCCTCCCGTTCCAGCAGGTTTTGCAGCAGTGCCTGACCCTGCCAGACCCAGTGCAGCGTTTCCCTGTGCAAAACAGCTCAGGTTTGGCAGGGAAATCCTCAAGGCCTCCCAAACGGTCACAGGCTCAGCACAAAGGGCTCAGGAAAGGCTCCATAAAGGAGCATCCACACCCAAGTGCTGGGAAATGCTGGAGCTGAGGTCACTGCTTAAAAGCTTTAACTATCCCAGCTCTGATTTTTTTCTCCAACAGCATCATTTAAATTCCCTTTTAATCCAGGGCAGAGGTTTTCCATCACACCCTGGGCAGGAGGGAGTCCTGTGGCAGGACACAACTATAGAATCCCAGACTGGTTTGGGTTGGAAGAACCTTAAAGCTCATCTCCTCCCACTCCCTGCCATGGGCACCTTCCACTATCCCAGGCTGCTCCAGCCTGGCCTTGGACACTTCCAGGGATGGGGCAGCCACAGCTTCTCTGGGCAGCCAGTTCCAGTGTCTGACCAAGCACTTGGCATAGCTGCAGTAGCATTTTCTAATGTCTCAGATTGAATAAAAGGAGATTTTTGTCTCATCTGTGGGTATTCCCAGAGGTTTTATGCCATTAAGGAGCTCCTGGTAAAACTCAGGACATGGATCCAGCTTGTCTGCAATGCCCAGGCTGTTGGTTTTAATTAATTCCTACCTTACAATTGGAGCAGCACAGGTTGCAAACAGATCAGAGCACAGGTTGATATCACTTTACAGCGAGTAGAGCTGCCCATGATGACCCCTCTTCCTTTCATCCACCAGCCAGGCATCACAAAAACTATTCCTACCTATTTTGTTGGGGTTGTTTTATCTTTTTAAATCAGTTTAAAGATAAGCAATACCATCCATTCAACTCCCCTTTCCTCCCCATCACACTTGCATACAGCCCATGTGCCTTATGGCCTTATCCATCACAGCCTGGATACATCTTCCCAAAGGAACAAATATCCTCTGCATCTGCTCATCAGCTCTTCAGCCACATGGCAGGAGGATATTCCACATCCTTGTGTTCCCACAGACAGGGGGTTTGTGTCCCTGTGTTGCCCAGGAGCAATCCAGGAGCAATCCAGGATCTACAGTTCCCTTGCAGGGGGGGAATTGTCACATTAAAAAACCTCTAAATGCTTAAAAGGGTTTTCGTTTAGAGTCTCCTGCCGTGAAGTGTCTTCAAGGGCTCCAGATTTATTATTTCATCAGGAGATCAGAGAGGGGAAGTTTGTAGGAGATCAAATAGGAATACATTAAAAGTGACAGTAGGAGAGGCTGCAGAAACTGTTGGATTAAATAAAGTGGGACACAATCCCTGCTGCCCAGGAAGGTTGTTTTCCCTCACAGTCCCCATGGACCCCCAAACCCATCCCAGGCACCACCAACCACAGAGACACCAGCAGAGTCCTGGGTGGGGAATAAAGCCCCCAGTGTCAGCAGGACCCACTTCCCATCTCCTTATTCCTAATGGGAAAGGGGAGAGTATTTCCTTCTGGATTTCACTATGGACCAAAGATCGGGGGTGCCCAGCAATGGGACAAGAGGCCACGGGCACAAACTGATGCCCAGGGAATTCCACCTGAACAGGAGGAAGAACAACTTTGCCGTGTGGGTGACAGGATGCCCGGGGGGTCACTGGGGGTGTTCCATAATCGTCTGGACACAATCCTGTGCCATGTGCTCTGGGATGACCCTGCTGGACCAGAGCAGCCTCACCCTGCCCCGTTCTGGGACTCTGTGACATCACCTGCTGCTTTTGGCCCATTGCAATTTGCAGAAAACAGCAATTTATCCCAACGCTGCTCCAGAGACTCGGCTCAGGCCCGACTGTTGGGAGCTGCTATTCCATGCCGTGCCTCCTCCAACATTTGGGAGTTGAAACACGTCAGCTTTTCTGTCTCCTTGCCCCCCTCCCCAGCCCGTGGCAGCTGAACAGGCTTTGGAGCCTTCTGTTCCCATCCCACCCCCGGCCCCTCCCGGCTCCTCGGCAGCTGTCAGCTCACAGGCTCCATCTCGGCACAGCAGTGGGACACGAACGTGCACCAAATATATCCGGGAATGTGCACAGGAAGGCTTGGCTTCTGCTCACACGGCTCGTGGGAGCAGGTCGGGGATGGGCTGAGCGTCCCCTCCCTCGGAGCCTCATTCACAAGAGGAATGTCACACCCCGGCGTCGGAGCTTTAATTCATGAAGCAACTTCTGTGCTGGCAGAGGCTGCAGCCTGCAGGAAATCGCTGTTTTATTGGGGGGCAATGGGAAAGCTTTGCTTGTTGCTGCCGAGTCTCTGGAATTCGGGGTCCCACCAGCACTCCTGTGCCAGCCTGGGCTTGGACACTTCACCCCAGGGGTGACAACCTCGACTGCCACTAAGTGTCTGCAGTGCAATGTGTCCTCTGCCAAAAACCACCCCTGGAACCAGCAGGTGTGACTCCATCCCGAGGGATTTGGGGGGATGGACAGTGGTGTTCCCCCAAAAAAACCCAGCAGCTTCCCTACCTTGCAGAACCTTTAAATGAGGTGACACAGGCTGCAGCATCCCTGGGAAGGGCTGGGACACACAGGGATGCTCCAGAACCTTTAGGTGAGGTGACACAGGCTGCAGCATCCCTGGGAAGGGCTGGGACACACAGGGATGCTCCAAAACCTTTAGGTGAGGTGACACAGGCTGCAGCATCCCTGGGAAGGGCTGGGACACACAAGGATGCTCCAGAACCTTTAGGTGAGGTGACACAGGCTGCAGCATCCCTGGGAAGGGCTGGGACACACAGGGATGCTCCACATGGTCATGTAGAGCAGTGGGACAAGAGCAGGGAGCTGCTGTCACTGGAGCACCAAACACAGCATCTCCGAGTGACCTTGACCTCCAGCTGCCACACAGAGTAATGCAGGGAAAAAGGAGGAAAAATAATGTTTTCACTCCTGGCAGCTCAGCAGAGACAGCACCTGCCTCTACCTGCTCCAGACTCAGCAAAACCTGGCTCCCATCAGCTGCTGGTGTGCACGAGCCCACGCAGACACAGGGAAATCAATGAGCATCGATCCCTAAGCCAGGAATTCATAAACTCCTTTAAAGGTCAAGGATTGATTTTTCACTTTCTGTAAAAAGAAGAGACTCCTGCCATCAGCCTCCTGCCCCCATCAACCCACTTGTCTCGTGCTTCCCTCTCCAGCAGCTCAGCACCAAGGCACGGACACCTCCCTCCGTGTGCATGGGCAGCTTGGAAAACACAAGTGCCACGGGTATATGAAGACATGAGGCACTTGTAGTAGGTGTGTAGTAGTAAGGATGTGTTTGTAGTAGGTATCTGGTGGTAATGGCCGTGTCTATTTAACTCCTCATCTGCTGGAGATGCTTTTTTAGGGGATTTGGAGAGGGATGAGCCCGTGCAGGCAGGGAGCAGCATCCCTTCCCACACTGATGCTCAGGGTGTCGCCAAGCAGGGCCTGATTTATTACTTTGAAGACCCTCATCACTGGTTATTGCACCTCTGTTGACCCACAGGGACCTAAAATCCTACAGCAGGGTTTTAGCAGGATTTTCCTCACTTTGGAAAACAGCACCACTCCCCTCCTCTCCAAGTGCTGAGTGCATTGAGCCTCGTGCCACAAGGACATGCCAGTCTGATGGACATTCCCAGATGATGGACATTCCCACCATTCCAGTGAGGGGTCCAAGCAGCCACACCAAACCTCTCCAGCCCCTCGACTTGCCCTCAGCTCCCCTCCAAAAGCCGCAGTGGCAGCGACACCCAATTACTGTAAAACAACTGCTCTCCATTTCAGGGGCTGCTGTCTTTGCTGGAAGCTGGAAAATCAATCCTCCAGGGAATTACAACCACCCTGCCCTGGCGGTGTTCCCTGCATTTCTGGCCCCTTTCCCTGGCACATCTCCTTGCCAGGCTGGAAGTCTCTGTGCCTGTGCCCAAAGCCCCTTCTCCCTCCTCACACCATCACCTCCATAGTCAGCACTTTGCATTCAAATCCCTCATTCCTTTAGATCCTGAGGAGGTAATTCCAGGAGTTACTATGTTGTAGAAACCTTTTCCATCATGCCTGTTCCTGCCCAACCCTGGTCCACCCCCCCAACACACATCTGTAGCCTGTTACTATCCAAAATTCCCACTCCATCCCACTCCATCCAAGTGCAGGATGCAAAGCTTTAAAACACCAAGAGCTTTCCCCAGATGTGCCACAATTTACTGCTGATTGGAGGCACAAGGAAATATATTCTAGAAGTGGTGGATTTCAATTATTTCATCATATTTCCTCGATGGAAGTTCAGCAGGGAAGGTTGGGAGAGTGGTGGGTGGAGAGGGGAAGGGCTGCCCCACACATTGGCTCATAGGCAAAGCTTTGCATTTCCATATGCAAGCAAACATTAAGGCACTCACAGAAACCACAGAAGCCAAGTCTACCTGTTGCAGGAGGGAGTTTCCCTCCTTGCAGAGCTCGGGGAGGCAATAAAAAAATGAGAATTTAAATAATTCTTTAGAGAAAACAAAGTGTTCAGCTTACAACTCCAAAACTCAGCTCCCCAAAAGCTTCTTACTGAAACTTTACTCCCCAAAGGGCAGTTTGTGGCAAAACCTCATGAAAACTCACAGATCAGTCAGGTTTATAGCACAAAACATGCCTGCTTGAATAAAAAGCACAAGTGCAGCATTTTGGCAAGTTCTGGTGGGCTCTGCTGGGCCTGGCCTGGTGCTCAGGGTCCACGTTTGGAATCTCACACACCTTCCCATAGTGTCCAGTGCCAAAATGAAGTGACAGCAAATGACAAGCCTTTCCCCAAAGACAGAAATCCCACAGCCTGGGGACCTGAGGTGCAGATAATGAGCCACAGAGGGGACTCCACACCAAACAAAACTTTCTGTCTTGGCACCTTTTATGAGGAAGGAATCTTCACCCATATTCCATTCTGGGAGGTGGACTGGAAATTAAGGCTCTGGGCTCCTGAAAGCCAAAAAACCTCATTCCAAAAAGCAAAGAAATCCTGTAGGATTGGTGTCTCTCGTGCAGTGGATGGGCTGCATGGGGGACTCCATGGGCAGCAAGATCTTTCTGTCCTGGCACCTTTGCTCTGGGAGGAATCTTCATTTGCATCCCATTTTGGGAGTCAGACTCACAGTTTGGGTGCTGAGATCCAGGAGGGGAATGACAACCATTTCCACCCGTGAAAGAAAGCCCTTAGTGTGGGGATCTTGGGTGCAGCTGCTGGGCCACCCAGGGCACCCCATGGGCAGGAAGGCCTTTCTACCCTTGGACCTTTGGTCTGGGAGAAATCTTTGGTTTTGTTCAATTTTGGGAAGCAGACTCGAAATTTCGGTGCTGGGGTCTGGGAAGCAAAAAACAGCCCTTGCACCCAGGAATGCAAGCCCAGAGCCTGGGGGTCTTGGGTGCAGCTGCTGGGCCACCCAGGGCACCCCATGGGCAGCAAGACCTCTCTGTCCTGGCACCTTTGCTCTGGCAGCTGCCTTGGTTTGTGTTCCATGTTGGGAATTGGACTCAAAATTTCGGTGCTGGGATCTGGGAAGTGAATGACAACCTTTCCACCCAGGAATGAAAATCCAGAGCCTGGGGGTCTTGGGTGCAGCTGTTGGGCCACCCAGGGCACCCCATGGGCAGCAAGACTCTTCTGTCCTGGCACCTTTGCTCTGGTTTGGGTTTTCAGCTGTATCCATGCATGGGAATTGACTTTTACAGGGACAGGAAGGACCCTCAGCTCTCCCTGACTGCTTTGTGAGGGATTTTTAATAGAGAAGGAGTCTTGAAAATGGAGGGGACCATCAACAGCCCTAATGAGCTTAATTAGCCTTCTGCAACTGCTCCTGATGCACAAATAAATCTCCTGTAAGGTGAAGGGGCCACGATTTGATGTGCTGGTGTGTGTTCACTGCAGACACCTCCCCAGATCCCGGTGGATTTGGATTGGAAAGATGTAGGAGGGTGTTTGGGGCTGGTACAAAAGGCAGGTCCAGATCAAGCAAAAGCTGGTCAATGATATTCCCAATGCCACTGGAAAGGGGAAGGAATAAGCCAAGGCATTTTTGCCATCTTACAGGAAAAGATTATTTTAAAAATGCCTTTCTGAGCACCACAGTTTGAGAGGGGGAACCACAGAATCCCAGAATGGTTTGGGTTGGAAGGGGCCTTAAAGGTCATCCCATTCCATTCCCTGCCACGGGCAGGGACACCTCCCACTATCCCAGGTGGCTCCAACCTGGCCTTGGACACTTCCAGAGATGGAGCAGCCACAGCTTCTCTGGGCACCCTGTGCCAGGGCCTCCCCACCCTGATACTAATGAATTTCTTCTCAACATCCCATCTAACTCTGCCCTCTTTCAGCTTAAGGCCATTCACTCTTGTCAAGAGGAACAGCCACAGGAAATTCCAGCTCCAACACATCCTCCCAAATGACCTTGGGCAAGACATTTCATCTTCCTCCAACTCCTCTTCTTGGTGCTTTGCCTCAGAGGACTTTGGGCCTCAACTTTGTCTTACAAGGGGTTTGGCTACACTTGAATGCTTACTTTAAATTCAGTAATTGCCAATTAAATCAACATGCTTAGCATACTTTCATGGGCTGTGCTTTTTTTCTTTTTCCTTTTTCCCAGCTAAACATGTTCACCTTAATTAAAGGAGTCTGCAAGTCATTCCAAAGCCATCATGTCCTGCCATTTCAGTCCCAGCATTGAAGCATTTCTATGCCCACAAAACCAATTTTGCATGATTGGCACTAAGGGATGGGACCTTGTGTTCATTAGGGGCTTCTAAGTGCCACTAGGCAAGAAAATTAAATCTGATTCAGATGGGAGGTGAAGGATGGATGACAAAGACAAGTATTTTCAGAGAAGGGAGAGGGAATAGACTGTTTTACACTGCATTTAGAGAAGATATAACACGTGGGACCTATTCTGAGGCAAAAAGGGCAAAGTTGGCCACAGAAGTTACATTTGCAGGTCTATTTATAGCTTTTCTGCTTTTTAGCAGGAGGATGTGATTGGTCTTTTTATGGTTTATGAGGCACTTGGTGTGTTTGGGATGTGATGCTCGATCTCTGCTCCCCAAACACAGGAGGAACCCACAAAGGGGACCTAAAAGGCACTGATTTCACCTCAAACTCTTTTGCCACATTGCAGGGCTCAAATCTGGAGGATAAGGGTGATAAAGCAAAGACATTTATCTGTTTTTCCAAGAAAAACAGCTCACCAGCCCATCAGAGCCCTGAGCAAGGCTCAGACCTGCACAAGGTTGATGCCTTGGGAGTTTGGATGCAGAAATGTTCTCCCTGTTTCAAACAATGCTCCCACTTTTTATCTGTCTGTGCTTGGAAGTGGCTGCAAGAAGCAGCCAGTGGTGAACTGGGCTGGACTGGGAGAAGGGCAGAGCCCAACCAGTCAGACCAGTGGGAAAGGGACTGAGAAATGGGCAGCAAGGGATGGGGGAGGGCTCAGCCCCATGGGAAGGATGGGGGGTTGTTATTTGGGAGGGTTTTAGGGGAGGAAAGAAGGAGAAATAAAACATCCTGCAAATGGGCCAGCTGGGAACACAGGGCACAGGAATCTCCATCCCAACCCTCTCCAATCTTTCCTGCCTGGAACAAGCACTAAATACACACCTGGGAGCAGCCCAAAGCTGCCCCAAAATCCTGCTGGGATCCCCTTCACTCCAGGGCTGTTGGAGTCTTTTAAGGTGAAATCACCAAAACTTTGCAGGAAAGCAAAGATCGATTTTTTTTTTTTAAAGATTTGTTTCAGAAAAGCTGCCAAAAATGTTTAATTGATGAAAAGCTGGATTTCCAAGGAAAGCCACGTTTGAGAAGTGACACTGATAGCCATGTGAGCAGAGAGTCTGGGGTTGAGTGTGAGGAGTGGGTGGGAGTGCAGGGGATGAATACATTAAAGTTGCAAATGCAGAATGAAACAAAGCCCTCCACCAGCTTCAAATCTTCCCTAAAAGAGAGTTTTACTTCTTGGCCTGATCAGCAGTTCACAGAGAGCTGAAAAACAAGGACTGATTGAGAGCAGCAATCCCCACCTAGTCCTTTAAACACCTATTTGAAGGTCACAGGGGAGGGATGCCCTGACATTTCCCAGCAGCAATCAGGGCTGGAAAATTAATCCTCTGTCCCAATGCTGGTGGAGACCTGGATTTGTGCTGTCCCACCCTCTGAGCACTGACAAAGCTCATGCCACCCACTGCCAAGCAGCTCAAAGGTGGATTTCCTGCTCCTGTGCCACGACACTGCACTTTACACCCATCTCTTCTGAGCAGGATGTGCTCACCTCCAGAATTCCAGAGGGATGTGGGATATATCAGTGCTGCTGAGAGCCAGACATGGTAGGAAACCAAACCCTCCAAACAGGTACCAAGAGAGCTCAACTCCAGCTTTGATGTTGTAAAACTGGAGCTAAAATGAGCGAGGGAATGCAAGGAGGAAACGAAAGGATCGAAATATTCCCCGGCATTTTCAGAGGAAAACTTCTTTTTTTTTACCCCCTTGGCTTATAAATCATGCAACAAAACTACAAAGCAGGAGATAGCTGTGTTTGACTAATGGGGCTGAGCTTTCCTTGGAGAGGAACAGTTTGACCTCAGGATGTCAGCGTTAAATAAGACAAAACCATCAGCCACGCTCTTCTTTTTTAATCAGAATCGTTGTTGCTGTGTTTCACCCCTTTCAAAGTTGTCTCATCTCTGCAGTTGCATCTCTCCAGGGGGCCTGTTTGCTGTAGGACCCCTAAAATTCTGGGAGTGGCAGGAAACACACTCCCTTCCTAAGGTGCATCTCCCAAAGCTCAGATTCCTGGAGGTAAATTCATGGAGTGTTAATTGAAGCTGAAACATTGCCCCAGGATGGAGAGCAATTCCTAGGAGCTGGGATCACAGCCTTTGGAATGGAAAAGGGTTCCTGGGAAGGAGTCTGGATGCAGAAATGTTCTCCCTGTTTCAAACAATGCTCCCACTTTTTATCTGTCTGTGCTTGGAAGTGGCTGCAAGAAGCAGCCAGTGGTGAACTGGGCTGGACTGGGAGAAGGGCAGAGCCCAACCAGTCAGACCAGTGGGAAAGGGACTGAGAAATGGGCAGCAAGGGATGGGGGAGGGCTCAGCCCCATGGGAAGGATGGGGGGTTGTTATTTGGGAGGGTTTTAGGGGAGGAAAGAAGGAGAAATAAAACATCCTGCAAATGGGCCAGCTGGGAACACAGGGCACAGGAATCTCCATCCCAACCCTCTCCAATCTTTCCTGCTGTGGCCATGGCACAGGGCACAGCTCTGAGCAGCCCTTGTAGGAAACATCCCACCTGCCTTGTGAGATGCAGCAGAAAACTTACACATCTGCCCATAAATAACCAGGGTCAGCACAAACACAGGCCCGGGCACCCTGCCAAGGCACCACAGTCCCTGTGCTCCATGCTTCCAGGTCTTTTCCTATAAGGAGCTGCCAGTTCACCTCCCAAAAAGCCCAAGGGATTTGTGGTATGAGCCTGAAGGACTTCGGGGGGAGGACAGAGATGTCCTTTAGTTTTAGGTGGCAAAACAGCCAAGCAAAGGTGGCTCCTGGGGAAGCCAAGTGTTCAGTGCCACCCCTGCAGTGACCTCGAGGCAGCCAAGGCTGGTTCTGGGCTGGAAAACAGCTGGAAAACAGCTGGAGCAGGGATGACCCTCAATCCTGGTGGCTGAAGGGTTAAGCTCAAGAGTCAGTGGGTCTTCACATGGAAAAAACCAACATCAAGATGATGCCTGGGGACCTGTATCACCCAGGTCTGAACCTAAAGTTGCTCTAAAGGGTCTCTGATATTGTGCAAAACAAGATAGTTCCTATTTTAGTGTTTTCCCCTCAATTTCTCCATGCAGGGAAGACATCCAGGACGTTTGACCTCCTGACAAAACTCAAAAGAACAAGCCACCAGCACAGGAGGTCAACTAAAAACAGGTACCTGTATTTGTAGGGCTGAAAACACGACCAGAACAGCTGAAATACCTCACTTTCAGATGTTTTTTTCTTTCACCATCCCTTCAAAAAACCCCTGTATAGCTGGTTTTACAGAAAACACACATCATTTGGAAACAATTTGCCTCTTTTTTTTTAATCTCTTTTTTCCTGGCTGCAAACATGTGCTGAGTCGACCACTTGGGTCAGCACAAAACCACATTTAGGGATGAATAAAGTAGTTGCTGGGAGCAATTTGCCCAGCACCACTGCAGGCCAAATTGGAGAGTTAAACTCCCAGGCACTGCAAACTGGCCCCAAATTACTCCATGGACTCCAAGGCTGTTCACTCCCAGGGAAAAACTGACTATTATTTACCAAGAATAACCCAAGGGGATGGTTTTGTAGCCCAGGCAACCTGGGTGATGCTCCAGCACAGGCTGTGCAAGGTGAGGTTTGAAGGGGAGGGAAATCCTGCCTGATTTTGGGGGTGTTTGGATCCCGTGGTCAGAGGAGCATTGGAAGAGTTGGGATGTGGGCAACGGAAGCATCACCCTTGAAACTGCTTCTCTTCTCCCCATCCAGCTCCATGTGCATCCATGGCAGGGCTCAGCTGGAGCTGCTCCAGCCCCAGCCCTCCTAGAAAATCACAAAGAAACTCCTTTGAGGTCACAATTTTCCCATCTTTAAAGCCACAGGAAGAGTTCAAAGCGCATCAAACCTCACAGCTGCCTGGGAAGGACTCCCAGGAGCTCCTCCAAGGAGAAAGGATGGAATTCTTCCCTATTTTTAGGAGGTGGAGACAAATCCAGGGAGACAACAAGAGCCACTCTCCTCTCCAAGTGATGTTCAGCCCTTATTTCAGACACAAAAGTCGCAAACAGCCTTTGAGAGGATGTGCTGAGTCAGGTGGGTCTGAGGAGAAGAAATCACCCCTTCTAAAGCAAAAGGAAACAAACACAAGCACAGCTCTGATTGCTGGCCACGGTTTACTCAGTTTAGATCTTTTTCTCCCTATTTGTGCAAATTATGGGGGGGAAAAAATATTACAGAAAGCAATTTGCTCAAGGCTGAGTTGCAGCAGAATAATGGAATGTTTAGCAAACCTGCAGCCAAAAGTGATGGGCAATTTTCAAAAAGTATCTCAAAAGGATCAATCTTCACTCAGGGCCAAGGACTCCTCTCCTGAAAACTGGGTGCACTCACGGGGACTCTAAAGCAGATCAAGAGGAAAAAGTCACCGAAGCACTTTTGAGCTCCACAGCCTCTGATCAATCACGACTCATTATCTCTGAGTGTGGCCATCCGGGGGCACTCGGGATCAATTCCGCTTCCTGATTTTTAGGTGGCCGGTGGGAAAAGTTTCCCACTTTGGAGAGGAGCCAAACGTGGGGCAAGGAGGAGGGAAAAACAAGCGCAGCACACGTCGGGTTTGGTGTCCCCTGATGTCAGCGAGGAGCTGGATGCTTTAACGGAGATCAAACCAGCCAGATTGGGAAGGAGGGGGCGAAACCCCCCTTCCGCGGGAACCAATTCCCTGCGAGACGCAGCTTTGCCAGAGTCTCTGCTTTGTGCCACCTCCCTGAACTCCAGAAATGCAAATTGCGCCGAGCGCGGTCCCACCTCCGCGGGGAGAGGGAAAGGCGACGAGCAGCCTCCCGGAATCCCAATGAGGCTCCGCAGGCACCATTCCCGCAGGATCTGCCGGCGTTTGGGATGGATGGATTGCACGGGACACGGTGATGATGCTCTGTGCTTTACGTGTCCGAAATCCTGCAGCGCAGAAGGGACGGCGGGGTGAGAACCTCCTGCCATGGGTCGTGTGGCACCTCCTTGGCTGGCAGGGAACCCCCGCCCTCATTTCCAGAACCACAGTGACCTCCACAGGGCCTTTCCCGTCTCCAAGCCCCAGCTCCCACCGGAGCAAGGGTAATGCACACCCAGAGGGGAATCCTGGAGATGTTTGCACCCACCAAGCTCCCGGAGAGCCCAACACGCAGGGACTTTTTCCTTCAGCTTCCGAGGGCACAACTCAGGCTAATTACACCACAATCACCACCCTGACACCCTTTTCTCTCTAGTCTCAGTTCCCACATCCAGATCCAGCAGATCTCCAGCAGCTGGGACATGGTTGAGTGGTGGATTAATTGTGGAGGATGGAAACAACCCCTGAGATCGAGTCCAACCTCAGTGATTCTACAATCTCCTTACTCCCCCCCATCCTTTGCCCCATCCCAAAACTCCAGTAGCTCCTGCCTGGCACAACAAACCCATCACAGCCCCTCCAAAACCCTCCCCAGCTGCATTTCCACACCATCCTGTGCCCATCAAGCACAGAAACCCAATAAAGCGTTAAATCCTGCGGCAGCACAGAGCCAGGTGGGAACCCAACCATAGACCCTCCATCGCTCCCACAGCAGCCCCAAGGAGACCAAAAAGTGGCTGAATGACTCTGGCAATTAACTTCCTCAGTCTCTAACCCAATTCCTTTTAAGGTAAATTTGCTCCCGTTAATGGAAAAGGGTATTTTGGTTTTCCATCACCTGCCAAGTCATTTAAAAAATTGTTTTCCCCCTTCTCCCCTCTGCATTCACGACTTAATTGCAACAGCTCTCTGACAGCAGATAGGTTCCAGTGGGCTGCCACTCCAGATGTCAGGAACATGTTAGCAGGAAAGGGCCCTGTAGGATATTTATGGCTTTAATTCCTCGGTAGAGGGTTTTGTTCTGTCATGCGGTGACACACGAATTGCTACTCATTTGATCCTGTATTTCCACATCAGTGACACTTTATGAAGGGCTCCTGGCTTTGCTGCACTGTCTGCAGAGTTACTGGTCCCTCCTCTGCCAGCGCTGGCCTGGACAAGCCGGGTGGCTGGAAATGCCTGGTGGCTGCTGAGCAGCAGAGCTCCCTCCTGGGCAGAGCTGGCAGAGGATGAAGGAGCTGAAAACTTAGGAAAAAACACCCCAAAGTGGCTGGGAAACAGCAGCACAGGTCATCTACCTCCTTGTCTACATCCCTCTGCCCACAAATCAGAGACGTTCTCAGAGACATCCTTGTTCAAGCACCTGGAAGGTTTTCCCAGAGCTGATCCCTCACCTCATCCCACAGCCAGGATTCTCCAGGCTGGGTCACACCAGGCTGCAGCTCACAAAGCTACACCTGCAGCTCAGGAACACACAGCAAGTGGTGCACAGCCCCAAACTGACCATAAATGGATGCAGGATCAGCCCCCAGCTCCAAACTGCTGGAATATTGGCAGCAGATCCCACATCTGGGATCAGCAAGGACGTTAAGCAGTTACTGCTCACACAGCACCACTCCCCATCACCACAGCATGAGATGGACCACTCCATCTCCAAGGCCAGGGTGGAGCAACCTGGGACAGTGGGAGGTGTCCCTGCCCAGGGCAGGGGGTGGCACTGGATGGGCTTTAAGGGCCCTTCCAACCCAAACCATTCTGGGATTCCATGATTCCATTGCTTGGCACTGGTGGATGGAGCAGGAGTGAACAAGAAGGAAGCAGAGGGACAAGGACAAAAGCAGCAGGATATTCCTGCCTTGCCATCCTTGGATTGTGTGTTTTGGTCTCCAGGCAAGACCTCCTTGACTGTGTTGGTGTCTGAGGGACTGATGAGAGGAGCTTTAATGTCCCCTCCAACCCAAAACATTCTGGAATTCTATGATTCCCATTTGTGCTGGAAAGGGGCTAAAGCAGCAGGTTTGCCAAAAAGGGAAAAGCCACCCAAAAATCCCACTGTGGTACCCATTCCCTGTTTTCTGACAGAGGGAAGGAGCACAGCTGCTGGATGGAACCGTGTGTTTTGGGATGGCATTTTCTCCAGCTCTGCCAGGAACCAGCCCCATGCTCCCACAGACCCTGCAGGCTCAGGAAGCCATTCCCTGTCACACCAAGAATTCCTGGGAGCCAGTGTATCCCCCCAGCTCCTGCTCCTTAAGCAAAAGCCACTCTCTAAATGAAGGAGCATCCCAGGAGACAGCAGATGGTGTGTGACTGTGCTTGTGGCAGTGCACAGGCAGGACTAAACCCCATCCCTCCCTCCCTGGGCACCGAGGGCAGGAGGAGGCTGGGAAATGATGTCCCACTGACCTGCCAGCAGTGAATTCCCAACATTTCCCAGCTCTGAACTGCCTGAGAACAGCAAGACCAAAACAAAATCCAGTGGATTTCTGTTTGCTGCAGTTTATACACAACAAGAACAAGTGCATACAAATACTTCCATTATTTTGTCAATACAATTAGCTCAGGAAGCACCAATCCCAGCCATTCCAGGAGGAAATTGGCTCTGCCTAACACAGAGGTTTGATTTTCCCTTCTCCAACATGCTCATTTGCAGGCAGATTGGGCTCTCCCCCATTCCCTGGAAAAGCAATCTTGCTGGAGCCTGGAGATTTCTCTGGCTGCTGGAGCCACCCCCCTTGGGAAGCACACAGGGGGTCCTTCCCTCCATCAGCACATCCTGCTCTTTGCTTCCACCAGGCAGCCTGTCAGCAGGAAAACGGGATGGGGAGCAAGGAAAAAGGCTGGAGAGAACCGGGAATGACAGCAGAAGCCAGGCCAGCTGTAGGGCTTCTTGGAGCACATAAAAATCCTGTGGTTATGGATAGAAAGAGCCATCGAGGAATAAAGTCATTGTGCCATCGAGGAATAAATTCCCTGTGCCTTCACAAATTTCCTCAGTGATTTCAGACACGTTGACTTCGTCACAGCCCTTGTCTATATGTGCAGCTCTAACAGGAGGGAGATCTCACCTGGTTCCCCAGGGGCAGAGCTCAGTGCCCTGCTGGCATCCAGGAGATTCCATAAATCCAGGGAAAGTAACTGGAAGAGGACAGCACCCTGCCTTGCAGGGAGAAGGGGTGATGGCAAAGCCATGTGGCTCTTCCAACAGCCCTGAGCTCCTGAGGGAGCCACAAGGAGCTTTTGGGCTCTCAGGCAGATTTCTCATGCCTGGGAGCTGTGATGCTTCTGTGGGGAAGTGGCATCAGGAGAGGACAAGGGGGGATGGCTTGAAGATGAAGGAGGGTAAATTTGGATTAGATATTGGGAATAAATTCCTCCCTGTGAAGATGAGAACCTGGCACAGAGAAGCTTCCCAGAGAAGCTGTGGCCCCCCCATCCCTGGAAGTGTCCAAGGCCAGGTTGCAGCAACCTGGGATAGTGGGAGGTGTCCCTGCCCGTGGCAGGGGTGGGATGAGATGAGCTTTAATGTCCCTTCCAACCCAACCCATTCTGGGATTCTGTGACATCACAGGAGTTCCATTGCTCCCACCAGGACAAACTGGACCCACCCCCTTCCCCCACATTCCCCTTCCATCACCCCCTGTCTCCCAGGCACAGAGCCCTTCCAGGGCTCATTGTCTTCTTTTTCCAAGAGTCTTGTCCCATTCCTCTTGCACAGGGTGTAGAAGAGCCATTCAGGCTTGGGCTATTAATTAAAACCCAGTAATGCTAATTTTACTGCCAAGTTGGAAGATCCTTACTGCATTTTATTAGGTAATTGCCACTTGTAAGGGCCTTCAATTGATGTCTTTATTAGGCAATGCAATACAGGATAGTTATGATAATAGTTGAAATCATATCCTATAAATGCTCAGCCAGCTCCAGATGTTGCTCCAGCCTGAACTGGGAATTGCTTCCCCCTCACAGACCCCAATCCCAGGGCACAGATGTCCCAAACCAGATAAATCCTGCAAAAAGAATGTATTTCTGGCATCTGTCCAAGTGGGGAGAAAAGGAAAACCAGAGGACAGCCAGGACCAGCCTCTGATCACCCCAAAATATTGCATTTCTGCCTCTTTTTGTGTTCCCTTTTGATCTGTTCTCCAGAGTGGAAAATCCAGGCACCTGCCCTGCTGAGTCATTCAAAGCCAGGCTCTAAAGCCAAAGCATTTTGTCATTTTAAGAGGTTTATTTTCCTCATCTAGGGAGCTGATTTGTGTCACTCTGCATCTCCTGGGTTCCGTGTCGTAGGGATCATTTATTTCCCAGCAGATCTGGAACACCTTGCCCTTATAAAAGAGGCCCTTTGATCATCCCTGGAGCACCCAAGTACCTCCCAGTGATACCTTGGATATATGGGATTGAAACATTGGCTTTCCAGCCCTTCCCTGGGAAGAGGGACATGGGAATGATGGTCTGTGTAAGCAAACTTTGCTTTTCCTGGAACACCAGGTCTGTGGAGGGAGGGACCAGAGGGCAAAGCTCTGCCAGGACCATCCCAAGGGCTGATGGCAAAGGAAGGTGCTCCCGTTGCAGTGGAGAAGCACAAAACCTTGGGAACCACAGCTTCCAGTTTTCCCATGGAATATCCCAGGATAGCAGTTCCCCCACTCCTTTTTTCCTCCCCAACCTCTGGCTCTACCAGGGAATGTGAAATAGATAATCCCAGGGATTTTAGGAATTCCAGCTTGGGAACAGGTCTGTAACAATGCCTGTGCCCACTGGGTTTGGATCCTGCTGGAGTTGGGAAGGAGCCAGGGGAGCTGACACTGTGTGGGTGGCACAGCTCCCCAAAAATCAGAGATGCTGGGAGGCTCCTGCTCAAAGCTTTGCTTCCCCACTCACCATCAGTCTCTGCCTTCATCCCTTTGTCCTCCTCCTCACATCCATGCCCGTGAGAGCTCTCCCTTCCATCTGATCTCTCCACATTCCAGTTCCTCTCCACACCCTCCTGTCCACCTTTTTCTTTCCCTGCTTTCCCCAGTTCTTTGTTCCCTCACCTGCTCTTCCCTTCACAAAGATTAAAGCTAAGGATTTTTTTCCCTCTCTCTTTGGCAGCCTGGGATTGCTGGCCTGCACTTCTCCAGAGGAAAATTCCCACAGCAAGTGCAAATGACATTGTAAATCAGCTTTGTGGGCATGGAGAGGAGAAATGGTGGATTCAGGAAAGGGGGGATGAGTTTTGCTCCAACCTCAGTCCAAAAAATAGCCTGGAGAGGGTTGGTTTTTATTCAAATGAGGCCACAGCTCCCTAATTCCTGGGTGAAAAGCAGGAGAAGGAGATTTACTTGGGAATTTAGGGCTGGGGGGATGATTAGCCCAGTCTTGGTGGGTCAGAGGCACACGGGGATCTCACCTGCCAGGTATGGAGATGAGAGAGCAGGGATGGTGGGAAAAGGAGAGCAGGAATATGAAACAACAGAGATCTTGGGAAGAGGAGAGCAGGAATATCAGGGAGAGGGGAAAACAGGGATGTTGGGAAAAGGAGAGAACAGGGATGCTGGGAAGAGGAGAGAGCAGGGATGCCCGGGATAGGAAACAACAGAGATCTTGGGAAGAGGAGAGCAGGAATATCAGGGAGAGGGGAAAACAGGGATATTGGGAAAAGGAGAGAGCAGGGATGCTGGGAAGAGCAGAGGGCAGGGATGCCCGGGAGCAGGAGAACTGCCGTGGTCACCAGGCAGCGATTGTTAAACCTAAAAAGCAAACTCGAATTAACCCCGGAGGTTTGGAGCCTGAGAAATTCCAGGTTCCCTGCACTAACGAGGGCCCGGACTCTCCCATTTCCCATCAGGCTCCTCACAGCTCGTGGCAGAGCCGACCCCGACTGACAAATTTACAGCCACGGAGAAAATAAACGCTGGAAATAAGAGGATTCGCTTTCTTAGGTGTTTAAAGCCTATTACCAAAATAGGTGCAGGGTGTTCCCACCATGAATGTCATTCCTAACACCTCCTGATTCCCCCTTCCCGCCTCCTCCGCTTTCACACCGAAGTGTCCAAGCTATTAGGGAACAAAAGGAAGCTGCCTTTTAAATCTCATTCCCTGAGCTCCCTGATAGATGGCTCCCCCTCTGGAGCTCTGGTTCACATAAAAGCCTCTCAGCACGGGGCCGTAAATCTGGGATACACCAGCTTTTAAGGGAGGCTGGGTTGGGTCCACGGCTAAATTACCATTTATTTATCTGCTGGCTTCAAATATTTTCATAAAGCACCACTTCTGCTCGGATTGGGAGGGCTGGAATCACTCCACGTGCTTTGGGAATGGGGCTGGATGGAGCGGGGCTCCCACCCCCGGCAGGAGGAGGCTCATCCAGCAATGGGAGGATCCATCATCCCCTGGGATGCGGCTGATGTGGAGCTCCTGAGCGCCCATCCAGCTTCACGCTCCCCTTAACCCTCGAATAATTGCACATTAAATAATTACCACCACTCTCTGAATAATGATGAGTTCCAGAACTATCTCCGGGGCAGGGAAACTGAGGCACAGAGGGCCAGGATTTGCCAAAAATCACGTGGAAAACGAGCAGTGGGTTTGCCCTTGTCTCTCCCCCACCCCTTCGAGGCAGCACCTTCACATCCAGGAGCAGCTAATGCAGGATGAGGGAATCAGGTTTGGGATTTAACTGAGTGTTTTGCTTCCCTTTCAAGCTTTTATCCTTTCTATTTGTTGGAAAAGGGAAAAGCAATGTTTCAAACAAAAGGTCAGTTGAACCAAAGGCTGTTTCCATTAATAATTGAGACTGTTATGCATTTTTAAACTGAGGTTTTTTCCCAGACAAACCATGAGAAACAGCCAGGAGTTTGAGATTTCCCTGTGAAAAGCCTCACCTGGTTCCTGCCTCCATCCCAGGGTTATCCCACTGTAAAAGTGAGGATATCCCAAATCCACTGGGAACTGCCTGGATCAAACACAGCCCCTTCTTCCTCTTCTCCTCCATCCTTCAAATTCCTGCAACAAGGTAAAGATCCCAATAAAGACTCAAACGTTGTTTTCCCCCCAGGAAAACCCTCCATTCCACCACACAGCTCCTCCATTTATCCACAAAAACCTTCCCTTTGCCTCACAGGGAATTTTAGAGCCTCCTGCCCCCTCTTCTAATAATCAATATTGATTTTCCTGCCTGGGCTATTATCCCAGCTCAAAGATTTATCTCCTTGTTTTCCTGCACGGGGTGGTTTATAGCACAAGCCCTGATTTTCCTCCTCCTCAGGATAATTATCCTGCCCCACTGATGAGCTTATTCCACACTGGAAAATAATCATCAGCTTTTAGAAGGTGTTTGGTTATGATCAGGGGGGACACGGGCACAGCAGAGCCACATCACCCATGGCAAGACCTCAGGCTTGCCCTTCTCCCACTTATTTCCATCCTCTCCTGAATTTTAGGCTTTTCCATCAGTCCCAGTGCCAGCTGACCCCGTGGCACCACAGGGCTGCCAACCCCTGCACCCAATTAGCAGAGCAGCCCATGTGAAACACACACTTGACGTTGATATGATTTAACATTAATAACCAGGTTTCAAATATTTATTACAATGGCTGTTTTTAATAAATATTTCATGAACACCAATTTTTTCCCGGTTATTTTTTTCCCCCTCTCTCCCCATCCATCGCCAGCTTTGTGGGCTTAATTTGCCTTAATGAGAATAAAAATCACTCTGATGAATTGCTCCTTTGCAAAAGCACACGATGTGAGAGCAACACTCGCCTGGAATATTTGTCATGGAGAGCTTGCAAACAAATCCCATGGGATATCTCCCTCTTCCTCACAGGTGGGAGCAACCTTGGATAGAGGGAAGGTGTCTCTGCTCATGGCAGGGGTGGAACAACATGGATTTTAAAGTCCTTTCCAGCCTAAATCCTTTGCTGTTTTTTGGGGATCATGAAAGGTCCTGGACAAATTGGAGCAGATGTGCAGCTTCACTAATAAAACACAGAAATAGAGGGTAAGGGATCTCCTACTTTTATCAAATATTGATGGGAACATCCAATATTTTCCTTGCAGCAGGAGCTCCTGTGTGTTTATGCCCCAGTCCTGGGAAGTCTTGATTTAATACACTCAGCATTAAGAGGCATTGAATTAAAAGCTTCATCAAGCACACACAGCTCAAGCTTTTCCCAAAATTAACCCAAACACATCCTTTCCCTGCAGGGACGAGGCTGGGAGGACCTTTGGGATCACCCCCAGCCCAGGGCTGAGCTCAGCCCATCCTCCATTCCCAATGGGAATGACCATTAGCTCCTGGTCTCCGACTGCTCCTTCCCAAATCCAACAGGGGGTTATTTTAGGAGCTTGGCCAGCTCAGCAAACAGAATGTAGGTTTCTCCCTGCTCCAATATTCCAGGCATGGGAGACAATTGGAGCAGTGTAATGAGCAGTGCCAGGGGCAGGGCTTTCATGTGTGGGCTCTTGGGGACTCTCAGGAGGGGTCGTTCCCACCCTTGGCTCATTCCCAGCTCTCTGTCCCCTCCTCCAGCCCCAAACCAAGAGGAAATCCAAGAGGGATGTGCAGGGAGAGCCATAAAAGTGCTTGAGAGGCAGAACTTCAACTTTGTCTTTTGCTGCCTTTTCATTTCTTTTGATGTTTCGTTTTCCTGCCCTGCTTAGTTTTATTTGCTCTTTTATATTTATTTTATGAGGCGCTTTTTGGTGCACATTCCAACCCTCCAGCCTTCCCTCCATGCACATTCCCCTCTTTGAGATGCTGTGGAAAGCAGAGAGGAGGGAGACAAACCCCATCCCGTGGCCAGGAGCCCTCAGAGGGACCAATGGGACCAAATCCAAACAAGGCCAGGTTGGAAAAGGCTCGGAGCAACCTGGTGTGGTGGAAAGGGGGTGGAAATAGAGGAGCTTTTTCCATCCCAAACCACTCTCTGTCCTATGGGAAAGAGCTCCATATCCTCTGCCAGGAGGGATTTTGAGCCCAGCACACACAGACACTCTTGGAGGGATCAAATCTCCAAGTTGTTTTCTTCCCCAAAATACTTCCCATTTCCCATTCCTGTGGTGATCCCCCCATTCCATGCTCCATCCATCCTGGATGAACATCAGGGAACCAGGAAAACCCAAAAGGAACCAAAGCAATTCCGCTCTGTGTCAACTGCACCAGCAAGAACAGCAATTTTATTATCCAAGATTATCCAAATTGAACAGAGTGGGATCAAAAATAATTTTATCAAGCTTTCTCCCAGAAACTCCCCTCCCAGCAAACCCAAAAGATGACAAAATTTATTTATATCAACCAAAAAGAAAAGGATATTGGAACCATGTCATGAAACCTTCCCCCCTTGGGAGCTCATTTCAATAATCAGGAAGTTTTGAGTGGAACAGAAGAGAAAAAACATCATATTCAACAAAACCCCTCCAGTGGGTCAGAGATGCAAAACTAGGAGGGATCTTTGCCACATCAAGCACAAATAACCCCCCCCCCCCCAAAAAAATGGGCATTTTGGGTCATAATTATGAATAAATAGCAAGATGAAGCAGAAACTGAACAGGTTGGTTTTAATGAGAATTATCCAGAAAAAGCCATTTTTTACCCCTTCAGCAATTCAGCATTTTAATGCCTTGAACTTTCCCCCCCCCCAATCTCACTTTTACCAGGTGTGCAGAAAGTTACCAAAAACATCAATTGGGAGATGTCAGGATGAAAAATCTCAGCATTTCACTTCAAAGCAAACGTTCTGCTTCCAAATGTCTGTGGTTTATAATTCAATAAGCCGATTGGAGGCCCCTTATCTGGCAGCCCTCTGTCAAAAATGGGAAAATCGACTTTTTCTTCCAACACTTTGGGTAAAACTCTACATTTCTTTGGCATATTTTCAGTCTCATTCAATCACCTTTTGTTTTTGTGTTATCTCTGCTGAGGCTCCTGATAGAAAATCTTTTCCTGCTTAGGAAACAGGAGCTTGTTTCCAGTCAAATCCTACAATGCTCTGCCCAAAAACACTAATAAAGAAGATTCCTGAAAAAATATGGGAATATCAGTTATTTCTTAGGCAGGTGATGCCATGCAGGAGGTATTAACCACATATTTAGGGGAGTGTTTAGAGCTTGTGTTCCTTGCTCAGCAGAACAGTTGGATTCTTTACCAGCCCCGAGGCACTGGGGGATTAAACAGAACCAGTAAAACCAGTTTCATGGTTTCTGACACCAGTTCCCATTGAAAAAACCCACTTAGAAACCCAAACTCTCAGCAGGATTTAATGCCAGGGATGATCATTATGAAACTCAGTCTCCTCGTGGAGGGAAAATCTGTTTAAAAAGCTTTTCCAAATGCTGGTCTTGCAATCCAGCAGCCAAAAAAATCTTCCCTGGACAGGATAACATGTACAAAAAGACTGGAATGACAGCAGGACTTGGATCCCAGTCCAGCTCCAGCCTATGGGCAGGAACATCCCAATGCCAGGGGGTCTCTGTCCCCATATTAATGCAGATCATCCTAAAGCAAGAGAAAAATTACTAAAACTGGGGGTTTTTTTGCAGCTGCAGACCGTGAGTCCATTTTTTTTTTTCCCAGCAAAAGGAAGATAATCATCTTAACAGGGTGTTTCTGCATATTCACACGTGGGGAGACAGGAGGAAAAGATGGGCTTCATTTGATAAGCTCATCGAGATTCTCATCTCACAACAAATCAGCCCTGGCATGTGGATGGACGATATTACAGGAAAATCAATATTGATTATTAGGAGCAGAGATGCAGGATGGAGCTGACAGTTCAAAATCCTTTTGAAGGGCCTGGGAGAAAAATGACACTTGGACACAAATACGGCGGCGCCGCTTCAACAGCTTCATCAGCCCGGGATGGATGGACAACGTCTGGGGGGTGGCAGGAGCTCCAGCCCGGGAGGGGACAGGGAAGGGGGGGTTGTCTGACAGAGGGGAGAACCCCACGGAATCCTTAAGGCTGGGAAAACCCTGTAAAATTGAGTCCAACATTCCCCCAGCACTGCCAAGGCCACAAGTGTCCCCAAGTGCCACATCCACACGGCTTTGAGTCCCTCCAGGGGCGGTGAGACCACCACTGTGCCAGGGCTGGGCAGCCCTTTCCATGAGGATTTTTTCCCTAATATCCTATCTAAACCTCTCCTGGTGCCACTTGAGGCAGTTTCCTCATCCCATCGCTCATTCCCTGGGAGCAGAGTCCCCTTCCTGGCTCCACCCTTGGAGCTGGAGGGAGTGAGAAGGTCCCCCCTGAGCCTCCTTCTGTCCAGGCTGAGCCCCCCCAGCTGCTCCTCATCCCCTCGTGCTCCAAGGGGATTTGGGAATATCTGCTGCACGGATCACCTGGAGCCCAAAGCCAGGTCTGGAAGTGCCACAAGTGAAGGAATAAGTGGTGCGAGAAGCGTCAGGCAGGAAAGGTGCAGGAGGAGTCCCTGGAACTTGAATGCAGTGTCACCTTACACAGGTACATCCAGGAAACACACCTGGGGGGGACACCTGAGCAGGGAACTCCAAGGATCTTCTCTCCCTGGCCACGTTTAAAAATGATCCGTGAGAAGAAAATGAGTTTCCCTATCGCTCAGGGAGCAGAGGGAGTTTTCCTCCCTTCACAAGCGCCTGTTTTCCTCTGTGGGCACAGAACCGATCCCAAACTCCAGGACTGCAGGAAGCGTTTCACATCCTCAATTACGGAGCCTCGGGAATTAAACCGCCGGTCCTGCAGCACATCCCTGCACACACAGAAACACCATCACACCCTGCTTATCTCCCCAGGAATTTTTATCGATTTATTTTTGCGTCCCGTGCAGCTGCATCCCAACGTTCCAGCGGCGGCGGGGGGAGCTCTCCACCCGGGAATGACGCTTCCCACCCCCCCGCAGCATTCCAGGAGGCTCTGGAAGGCTCAGCCCTCAGCGGAGGGAGCGGATGGGGGTTGTCAGCGCTCCGCGTGTTCCAGGAGAAGCCGTAATGTGTTCTGGCAGTCGGGAGGGTTTGACACGATAATGAATGTTAACATCATGTGCCCGCCCTGCCAACACAGGGGAAAGTCATGTTGGATTACAGAGGAACACGGCGCTGCTGAGAACGTGGCTCTCGGTGCCTCCTCCCTCCTTCTCCCTCCTCGCTGCAGCTCCTTCTCGCTGCCGCCTTGAATTCCACGGCAAGGGAATGTCTCCAGCAAGGGAATGTCTCCAGCAAGTCCCAAATCCACGGGACTCCAAAGCCAAACAGGGAGGTGAAGCCTTTTGATCGACCCACCCCTCAGCCAGGAACCAGTTAGGGGTCCAAAAATACAAGAAATCATAGAATTCCAAACTGGGTTGGGAAGGACAATAAAGATCATCCAGTTCCACTCCCTGCCATGGGCAGGGACACCTTCCACTATCCCAGGCTGCTCCAACCTGGCCTTGGACACTTCCAGGGATGGGGCAGCCACAGCTTCTATGGGCACCCTGTGCCAGGGCCTCCCCACCCTCACTGCCAAGAATTCCTTCCCAATATCCCATCTCTCCCTGCCCTCTGGCAGTGGGAAGCCATTCCCTGTGTCCTGTCCCTCCATCCCTTGTCCCAAGTCCCTCTCCAGCTCCTGGAGCCCCTTTAGGCTCTGGAAGGGGCTCCAAGGTCTCTCTGGAGCTTCTCTTCTCCAGGCTGGACAGCCCCAAATCACAGAAATGCTTCTCTTCACCCAGTTTGCATTTTCATCCCATCTTCAACCAGGAGATAATTTAAAGTCAAAAAAAAAAGAAGAGGAAAATCCCCCAAAGGCTCATCTTTATCCCAATTTCCTGTGTCCCCCTGCCCTTGCAGGACCGTGGTGTCACTGTGGTGTCACTCAGGACCCCACTGCACTGATCCTGCACATGAGGCTCTTCAGGGCTTGTACCCCTGACACAAAAGGCACCTGTGTGATGGAACCAGCAGCCCAGAGCCCCATGATGAGCCAGACTGGGCAAATCAAGACATTCAGTGCATTTGGGTCATACACTGTGTCCCAGTGGGAGCCAGTTTTGTCCTGGGAAGCCCTAAAAGGTGCCAAGTTCCCAAAGGCTTTGTGAAAACAGGCTCCCTGGCAAAGGTGTTGTTTTCCAAGCAACAAAGGGACAAATCAGGGAATTTGGTGTTTTTCCTGTTCCAGTTCTACAGGGACTTACAGGGACCTGCCTGCTCAGAACACTTGATCCCACCTGATCCAGCATCACCTTGATCCCAACTCCCACAGTTGCACCGAGGGTAAAGCAGCAGCTGAGGTGGAAAACAATAGGGATCAAGTGGCTCTAAGGGAAACTCAGGGCACTGAGCTGATTAAGCTCCCCAGTTCATCACTAATTGGGATGAATGTTTAAAATTAAGCTGCCTGATGACCTTGAGGTCCTGCCAGGCATGGCCACGGCATCCTCTGGGACACTGGCACCTTGAAAATCACCTTAAGGGAAGCAGCTCCAGGATCATCTCCTGCCCATTGACATTTGGGGGTTTTAGCTGATTGTTTAAGTGTCAAAAACACAAAACAGTCCCTGCAGACACCCAGGCTGCTGTAACAACAGGTTTACCTGAGATTATTGGGATAAAACACTGTTCCCTAAGGCTGCAGCATCACACCCTGGACCCAGCATTCCCTCCCTGCTGAGGACCTGGAGTAATTGGGAATCCTGGCTGCAGACACGCTGCTTACATTGCAGACACGTTGATCCCGCAGATCCTTTCACAGGGACACAGGGATATCACACCCCACCTCGGGAGAGGAGCTGCAGGGATCAGAGCTGACCCTCAGGGGATGCTTTGCCCTCTGAGCTTTGAGGAAAGATCACCTGCAGTACTGGAGATAAGGACCAAACAACAGCCATGGAGAGCAAGGGATAACTCTGCTGCTTAGGGATATCTGCCACATCCCACCATTATCCCATCTCCCTTTCCAGTCATCCCAGTGCCTCCACAGCCCCTCCATCCCAGACACCCCATAACTCCATACTAAACAGCCTCCAGCAGCCAGGATTCCCATCAAAGCACATCCCAGCTGCATTTTCAGCAAGGTACAACCTGAGACCTGAGGGAATGGCTGGAGTTGTGTCAGGGCAGGGGGAGGGTGGAGCTCAGCACAAGGGTCTGCTTTGCCCACAGGGGGGGGGGGCACTGCCCAGGCTCCCCAGGGCAGTGGGCACAGCCCCAAGGCTGCCAGAGCTCCAGGAGGGCTGGGATGATCCTCTGGGACACAGGGGGGACTCTTGGGGATGGGGCTGTGCAGGGCTGAGGGTTGGACTCCACGATCCTGGTGGGTCCCTTCCAACTCGGTGACTCTGTAACTCTTAACCTTCTCCTAAGAAAACCCCGTCCCAAACCACACCTCCACCAGCACCACCCATCCCTAGGCCTCCTCCACCTCCTAATCCCATCTCTCACAGCCAAAAGCAGCCTCAAGCACGGAGTTGCAGCAAGTTTTCCAGAGCTGAGCCCGACCCAGCTGCCCTCGGTGCCGCCGGCACGATCCACCTGCGGCTGCGGCTCAGTGGGCGTGAAGGGGCCGTGCAGAATACAAATGGACCCTTTCACTTAGCAGGAGGCAGGTAATTTCTTTTGTCCCCGCTGATGCATTATTGATTGTGATGAATGTCAGAGCAGGAGCCTGTTCCAAAAGCCATTAAACAATAATTTCATCTCCGGAGGGTAATTGATTGTCAGAGGGAGCAGCTTTGCCAGTCGCAAGGTGGTGACGGGGAGTGTTTGTGTTTGGGTGGGGACCGAGGGACTCTTGGGCAAACGACATGATTTATTAATCAGACGGGGAAAGAAGGAGTTGGGAGAGGGAGTGCCACTGGAAAGAAGGAGCCAACTTCTTTCCGAGCTGCTGGGCAAGGCTGAGAGGCAGCCTGACCCCAGCCTGGCTCTGTCGCGCTCTGGGAACATCCCTAATGGCACTTTGCCGGGGGGTGTTTGGCTCCAGTGACACATCCCGGCACGGACCTGTCCCCGCCCCGCTGCTCCAGCCTGTGACCCGCACACTGAAGTGCTTTCCTGACACCCCTCAACTCCTTCCCTGGCCCTGCACGGGCAGAGTGGGGAGTGACTCCCAGCCCCAAATCCACCTCCAACACTGCCCTGACCCTCAGTCCTCTCCCTAACGCAGGCCTTTCTTGGATTTCAGGGATCATTTAAGGCTACATCACATCCCCATACAGAGAGCACGGGAAGAGACAGGAGCAGCAGGGTCTGGATTTGGGAGCTGGGACTGGATTTGCGGCGTCCAGGTGGAGAAGCAGCTTCAGCAGCAAAGAGAGAGGGGGAAGGATCCCAGAGAGGAGGGACAAGAGCCCCCAAAATTAATCATCACTTGTTCAGCACAGGGGCTCAACAGTCATTTGGGAGCACTGAAGGGACACAGCCCTATGAAGGGACACGGGGACAGATCTTCTGTGCCCAGCCATGCCCAGCCTGCCAGGAGGACACACTGTGTGCACACACAGCCCTGTGTCTGTCTGTCTGTCTGTCCAGCAGAGCTGGAGGAGGACAGGGATGGAGCAGCATCCTCACCACGTCCCCTGTGCCAGTCCCTGTGACAGTCACGGGAGAGAAAAATCCCTCTGTCAGGAGCTGAGAGGGAGTTTATCCGTCTCCTCTGCGGCACATGAGAGGTGGATTTATCATGGATTTCCCTTTCTCCCGTGCTTTATTTAGCAGTTCATTATCTTGGCAGCTGGAGCTGTCCAGCTCCCAGGGCACACTCCATCACTCCCAAACCCCTGCAGGAGCCACTTGAGGTAAAGTGCCCACCTGGACTATCTCAAGGCCACATCTGACCTGGGAGAGGACAGATCCCAACACTGGGGAACAGGCTGGAGTGCAGAATGAGGAAGGAATTCCTATCCTTTGAGTGTGAAGATACAGTTTTGCTGAAGCCACTCACCATTAAACAGCCTCCCCATGTTGGACTAGTTAAAAAAATTACAATAAAAGACCAAAACCAAGTTTAATTTAAAGGCCTTGCAAGTGTTTCAGGCAATGCCTTTTGCCTTCATAACAACCACAAGGCCTGGAAATACTTCTGATAAAAAAGGGGAGTCTCTCCATGTCATAAAACTCACAAAAGAACAAGAAATAGCACTGAAATGTCTCTTTTAGGAAGGAGAGAGTAATGCAGCAGTCCATGGCCTTTGCAGGAGCTGAGCTGGTGCAATATCCCATTTTCTAGGCATGTTTCCCAGGAATCTTTATAACTAGAGTAAACTACAGGTGGTTGTGATCAGTATTTACAACCATGTGCCAGCCCAGTCACAGAATCCCAGGATGGTTTGGGTTGGAAGGGACATTAAAGATCATCCAGTGCCCCCCCTGCCATGGGCAGGGACACCTCCCACTATCCCAGGTTGCTCCAACCTGGCCTTGGACACTTCCAGGGATGGAGCAGCCACAGCTTCTCTGGGCACCCTGTGCCAGGGCCTCCCCACCCTCCCAGCCAGGAATTCCTTCCCAATATCCCCCCTAACCCTGCCCTCTGGCACTGGGAAGCCATTCCCTGTGCCCTGTCCCTCCAGCCCTTTGCCCAAAGCTCTCCTGAAGCCCCTTTAGATATGAGAAACCCACTATAAACAAACCAATAAACTTTGAGGTTCAGATGGATGAAGACACCACTTGTGCTGCCCCTTTTCCACCCTGGCATTGCCCACCAGCTCCCAGGGAAGGGCGGGTTGGCACCAGCTGCACCACCTTCAAACCTGGACTGAGCTGCTCCTGCAGCCCAGGAAACAACAGTGCTGCCACAGAGGGTGTGGGGAAGACAAATCAGGCAATGCTTTGAAACGAGGAGGCTTTTGAAGCAGGAATTTGGTTCTTTGCTTCCCTTCCTCCTTTGTTCCTGTGCTGCTCCCAGGGTTTGATGGCCTCCTGCTCACCAGGAGAATTCCATTCCCCCTCGGGGGCTTCACTTCAAGGCAGAGTGTTCCATTGGTATTCTCTGTGTGGCATTGGCTCGTGTACATTTTTATTCAAATGATGGTATTGATCGTGGGAGGAGGGCTGGGGAAAATAAATGGAAACAAATACACGCAGGAGATTTGCAGGGAACTTCTTCAAGGGCTGGTTCTGAAAGTCAAGGAAGTGTCTGTTCCTCTGCAGGAGCAGTGAGGCAGCTGGGTGGTGTGGAGGTGGAAGGTGATTATGGCAGGAAAAGAGGTTAAATATGCAAATAGTTCTTCCCTGTGAGGGTGAGGAGGCCCTGGCACAGGGTGCCCAGAGAAGCTGTGGCTGCTCCATCCCTGGAAGTGTTCAAAGCCTTGTTGGATGTTTCTTGGAGCAGCCTGGGATAGTGGAAGGTGTCCCTGCTCATGGCAGGGGGTGGAACTGGATCATCTTGAAGGTCCCTTCCAACCCAAATCATTCTGATGAAGCCACTACAGATCTAGTGGAAGGTCTCATGTGGAACAACCTCCATCCTCATGGTAAATCCATGCCAAATTCCAACTCTGAGGGAATTTGAGGGAAACAGCCCTGGGCTCCTCTGCCAGGCATCCTCCACAAACACCCCAGTGTGGTGCTCAGCTTAAGGAATCAAAGCACAGCCCCTCAAAGCACATCTTCCAGCTCAGCTTTCAGTGCTGCTCTTAACCCCAGTGCCCTTTCCAGCTCTGCCCTGCCAACACACAGCAAAACAAGGCACTTGACAGGCTCCCTCCTGCTCCACAGCAACATTTCCCCAGGAAAGGAAGATCAAGGAAAGCACCAGCTCTCTGTCTAAAAGATGAGGAGAGATATTCCAGCTGACATTCAACACTATCAACATTTTATGAGCTTTGGAATCTGGTTAGTTGGACGATATTTTACTTAACTCCAGTTTGGATTTAGAAACCTGACCTTCTCCAAGCACACGTTCTGTGTCGCATTTCACTTGGCTGAGTGTGCCAAGATTATTTATCTCCCCTTTTTATTGTTGCACCGCTTATTTGTTCATTTGTATTGCTCAAAAAATCAGTCTAAAGGTGGGAGTCCCTAAACAGGCTCTTGGGGCACCCACACTGATCTCCAAGGTTGCAAGAGGGAAACGACCTGGAGCAGCTCTGCTGGGTAGAAAGGCTGTAAATCAGGACACAAAGCAGCCTTGATCCTTCTAATGTTGTTGAGGGAATGGAAAATTGCTTTTTTCTTGGGAGTAAGGGAGGAGTTTGGATGTCCCCCCTGCAGATCTGGGGGGAAAAATCACCACTGATGGTCATGGGAAAGGAGTAAAGCAACAATTCCAGCTCTGCCAGCAACAAAACACACAGATCAAGGAGGGAGAGCTCCAAGAGGGAAAAGGAGCAGTGGGATAAACACCCAAAATATCGGAGCTGGGAGATCCTGCCAGACTCCCATCCCAGGAGTGTGAGTGATAGGTGACAGCAGCAACACAAAACACTGACACAGTCACTTTATCTCCTCCTTGCAAATAGAAATATTGCAGTAACCAGGTTAATTAACACCCCATGGCACAGTATTTCCAGTATTTGCTTGTCTGGGATACACACACGGATCACAGAGCACCCACCAGAGCCACAGCTCAGCACCACGAGCCTGTGGTGGGTAAACAGCCCCATCTCCTCCTCACACCACCTGCCCAAAGTAATACTGGAGGGAAGAAATGCCTTTTAATAAAGAAAATTGATTTAGTTTGGTTTATTCATTAATGCGTCGATCAGGAATGATTTATGGCCGCAATTTGCCAAATTATTTCTCTATTGATCAGCCCAGGTTTGTTTTCTTGTAGGTTCAGTCAATTAGAGGGAGTAGCATCAGGTGGGTAAATTAATCTGCCTTAAGTAGAGCCCGCCCAAGGAGAGGGACTTGGCAAGGCCTGGTGCTGATGTAAAACCTGAGGGGAGATTTGTCCTTGGAAAACCATCAGCAAAAGGTGCCCAGCACCACCTCACCTCCAATAAAACAGTTCCAGAAATTCATTCTGCTTCCCATCACAAGCAGAGTGATTCAAACCTACCAGGCTTCACATTCACCCTCTGAGCCCAACTCATCTCACAATGGTTTGGGTTGGAAGGGACCTTAGAAATCATCCAGTGCCACCCTGTGCCATGGGCAGGGACACCTCCCACTATCCCAGGTTGCTCCAACCTGGCCTTGGACACTTCCAGGGATGGAGCAGCCACAGCTTCTCTGGGCACCCTGTGCCAGGGCCTCCCCACCCTCACAGGGAAGAATTCCTTCTCAATATCCCATCTCTCCCTGCCCTCTGGCAGTGGGAAGCCATTCCCCCTTGTCTCGTCACTCTATCCCTCATCCAATATCCCTCTCCAGCTCTCCTGGAGCCCCTTTAGGCTCTGGAAGGGGCTCTCAGGTCTCCCCGGATCCTTCTCTTCCCCAGGCTGGACACTCCCAGCTCTCCCAGCCTGGATCCAGAGCAGAGGGGCTCCAGCCCTTGGAGCATCTCCGTGGCCTCCTCTGGACTCTCTCCAGGAGCTCCACATCCTCCTGCTGTTGGACCCCAGAGCTGGAGCAGCTCTGCAGGTGGGATCTCACCAGAGTGGACTGGAGGGACAAAATCCCTTCCCTGGACCTGCTGGTGTAGGGAAAACACCGTGCAAAGCACATCCCCATGGATCAGCAGCACCCCCGGCACGGGCTCCTGCCCGGGACACAGCAGCCAACACAGGAACAGTGTATTCCCTCCTTCCCACGGTTTTCCCTGCAGGCAGAGCAGCCCAATCCCTCGCTGGGGCTCAGGGAACTGCCAGCAAACCCTCTGAGCGTGGCTTGATGCCACCCTGCTTCCCAAACCCTCTCCTGCTCCCCAAACCCTCTCCTGCCTCCCGAACCCTCTCCTGCCTCCCGAACCTTCTCCTGCCTCCCGAACTTTCTCCTGCCTCCCGAACCCTCTCCTGCTCCCCAAACCCTCTCCTGCTTCCCGAACCCTCTCCTGCTTCCCGAACCCTCTCCTGCTCCCCGAACCCTCTCCTGCCTCCTGAGCCCCATTCCTGCCCCGGCAGCAGCGCTGGTGGAAGGGGCTGTGCACCCTCCTTATCTGCTCCAGCTCCAATCCAGGCAGGAATGCCGGCCCGGAGGGGCTCGGGGAACCCCCCCGCCTTTCACACAGACAGGGTGTAATCACACGGACTCATCTCTGCTCCCAAAACCAGCTTTTAAGGACCATTTAAGGCACTTTCCTTAATCTCAGCGGTTGCAGCAGAACCCAATAAATCACTGCACAACTCCCCCACCGGCAGCTGCTCCCTGCAAATTCCGCTCTCCCCAGGTTTTCCCCCCACCAGTGCCGGAGGGAAGCATCCCTGAAGCTCACACCAAACACATTTTCAGGGCACTGAGTCCCTGCCCGAGCCCCCCGGGCGATGCTCAGCGTGGTGAGGGCTCGTCTGTGTCTTTGCAAATGTCAGGGCTTATTCTTTCCCTGAATGAGATATGGATGTGGCAGCGTGATATTAAATTACAAGTCAAATAGTACAAAGGCTTTTAATTACACGCCAAACACAAGCTGCTGTCAGAGAGGAGACACCGGGCTCGATGGCCCATCAGGCTGTTCCGCTCTGGCAATTCCTATCTAGCCGGTAAAAGTCCAGGAAATTGGATCGGTAATGGGAACGGGGGCCTTTCACCTCCAGCACAGCCATTCACAGCCAGCCCGGGAGGGAGAAGCAAAGTCATTACCAACCTGACGGGCCGGGCTGGAAGGAGCCAGGGGGTCTGAAATCCCAAGGAAAGTGAGGAATGGGCTGAGCAAGATCGGTTTGATGCCACAAATCCAGTGGGAGCAGGACAGAGATCCCTCCAGCTCGCAGTACTTTGTGGCAGAAGGGAGATACAGATTCGTTGGGATGAGCCCTCCTGGATGAGTTTAGCAGCATCTCACCCCCTCCCTGGCTGAAACTTGAGGATTTTCCCTCCTATTCTTGGGAAACGCAGCATTTTCACTCCTCTCCCAGCGAGGATGGTGCAGCACTTCGGGCTGGCAGAGATGAAGGGCAGCCTTTGAGCTGCTCTTTTAAACAACCTCTGACTGAAAAAATCAGCTGATGTGGTTGTGCCCTCTCTGCCCTGCCCTGGGGGTGGGAAAGCTCTGAATTCATCACTGAGGGGCTTCTCAACCACCACGGAATTTGGTGGCGAGCAAAAAGCATCCACATTTCATCCCACTCCATGAACAACTCTCCTCCTTGCTCCATGCCCCAGACAAGGTGAGACAAGGAAGGGATGAGCCAAGGTGTAAATTGCAAGAAAAAAGGGGGAAAAAAAGCCACCAAGTGTTGTTTCTCCAAAGGATGTTCCAGGAATCCCCACAACAACTCACTTTGGTATCCAGGCTCTCTCCAAGCTCTGGCTCCAATCTGGAAAGACTAATTTGTTCAGCAGCTTTGTCCTCCCTCGGGAATGGGGGTCGCTGGTCACACAACATTGATTAAGCTTTTGGTGAATCAACATTAATGAAAATCAGCACTAATGAGTGTTTTTTGTGGCAGCCCCATAGAAAGCCTTAGGACAGGTAAACAGAGGAACGAGCCAGGCAAAATCAACAAGGTCCTTGTAGGAACAAGCTGCTCTTGCCTTTGCCAGTCCCTCACATTCCTGCAGAATCATCCCCAGGATTATTCAGGTTAAACCCCCAGACAGCCCCTTGCACAGGGAATTTGGAATCCCAGAATGGTTTGGGTTGGGAGGGACCTTCAAGATGAGCCAGTTCCACCCCTGCCATGGACAGGGACACCTTCCACTATCCCAGGCTGCTCCAGCCTGGCCTGGAACACTTCCAGGGATGGGGCAGCCACAGCTTCTCTGGATATTATTCTCTGGATACCGGGAATTTCTCACCTTGACTAAAATGCCACCAGAGTTCTCTTTTTGAAACCTCGCTCCTTGCAAAACAGGCAAAAAAAATAGAAATCAAATGTTACCCTAAGCTGAGAATTTGGGTTTTGAGCCAGCCTCCAAAACTGCACCAAATACCAGACCAAACCCCTCCCTAGCTGCCCTCTGAGCTCCGAAATGTTGCTTAATTGGGGAAATAACAGATAATGGAATCGTTTTCCCCTTCCAGCCTCAGCTGTGGCACCAGGGCTGCAGCACCAGCACTGCCACGGCAGGGAAATGCCTGGCAGAGGGGGTTTATCCCTTCCCAAGGTGCTCCAGCCCTCCAGGTTTTCCGAGCCATCCTTTAGAGGCTCCAGATCTAAACGGGGTGATTGCAGGAGGCTTCTTGTTCCAGGACATCATTAAAAATAATGTCTGTGCTTGAAGTGCAGTCGGCAGGGCCGTGCCAGGGATGAGCGAGGGGAAAGGCGACTCCTCTGATCTTGGAAAGAGAGAACAACCCATTAAAAAGGAATTTAGCTTCTCATATAGAGCCATCAAACTCTTGGAAAGCCCGGCTCTCTGCCTCAGGGCTCGTGTACCTTTCAAGGACAGCAAAACTCCAGGTTTAAGCCCTTCAACTGTATTTGAATATTTAAGTTTTTTTAAAAAAATCAGCTCTTGTAGTGCTTTGGCACCAACTCGTCTGACCAGGAGAGTCGAGGCAGTGACAGCTCCTGCAGTTTTAGTCAGTGAGAGTTTCCCGAGTCACTCCAGTGGGACAAAAATAATCCTTGTGTTAAATATAGGAGCGCCAAAAAAACCCTTTCTGAGGCTGAAAGTCTCGCTGAGGTTTGACAGGGGAGAGATGTGGGAGGCGCCCAGCTGGGAATTCCCTCCCTGTCACAGGGATGACAGCAGGAAGCAGCTCAGGGATCCTTCTCTCAGCAGCACCCCGGGCACCAACCTGAGCAGCTCCAGCACCTTTGGCATTCCAAAGGCTCCTGCAGATCCCACAGAGCTCCCACGGATATCCCAAATCCTTGGCACCTCAGCAAAAGCTGCTGGAAATATTTATTAACAGAAATAAGCCTGGTTTTGTTGCCCAGAGAAGCTGTGGCTGCCCCATCCCTGGAAGTGTCCAAGGCCGGGTTGGATGAGGTTTGGAGCAACCTGGGATAGTGGGAGGTGTCCCTGCCCATGGCAGGGGTGGCAACAACCCGACCATTAAGTTCCCCTCCAATCCAAGCCGTTCCTATTCCATGATTTTTCATAGGCACAGCCCGGGGAAGAAGCCCCTGGACCACCCTGGATCCAGCCCCACATTGCTCTGCTCCTTCTCCACATCTCCCAGTCTCTCCCAAGGATCTCACCCATCACCTTCCTCATCTCCCCATCCCCTGCATCCCCTGCACCCCAAATTCCACCAGCATCCTCCTTGCACACACTTAATTTATGGATGCACACACAGCCCCCCCAATCCTCTTGGCCTTGCCAATGTATTATTCATGTGCTCCTTTTTTCCTTTACAAATGGAGAAAGATTAACTCCCAAGGAAAAAAAAAAGAATAAAATAAACAAGCAGGATTGCTGCCTTTTTTTTTCTTTTCTTTTTTAAAGGACATGAATCCATTCAAAGAGCTGCTTTCTCCAGCCCTCCTGTGTCACTGCTGATTGAGTTTCTTCCCTCCTCACCTCCTGGTTCTGTTGGAGTATCTTGTCTCCTCAGTATTTCTGTTGCACTTCCTTTTCATATGCCTGAAATACACACTATTGTATTCCCACTTTTAGTTTTTGTGCAGGGATCCCTTTCATGTCTCATCTTCTGTAAAGTCCTTTTTTCTTGGCAGTCAAGTGCATGAATGTTTGCTGCCAGGAGATTTTGCTTCTATTGTATTCCAGACATATTATAAGGGGTTTTTTTTTTATATATATATTTCTTTTTTGTTCTATATTGTCTGTGAGGTGTTCCATGGACTTTTTTTCCATGTGGATGCTGCCTTGCTCTTGCCCCTGTGCACATGAGAGCACAAATGAGCATGTGAAGGGGTGAGAGGGCAGGAACTGGGACAACCCTGCTTGGGGTCATGGAGGAATTAACATCTTTCCCCACATTACCACATTACATTACGTGGTTTTATTGCCAGAATTCCCTTTGCAGAACTGGGATGGCAAATGGAGTGGTCTGTGCCAGACCAGGCTGGAAATAATACTCCCAAAAAATTAACAGCCAGGGATTTCTGTCCCAGGGGCTGTGAAAGGGCTTCTCTGCTAATCCTGACTTAAATCACCACTGGATTGTTTTTTACTGGGAAAAGCCACTTCTTATAACTTTGTTGACAGTTCTCAGTCCTAACAACAGCTTAACAAAGCCCCAAATGAGGGAAATCAAAGAGGAAAAACCAGTTTTTAGGAAAGACAAGGCCATGAGCCTCTGGCAAACTGAGGTGCAGAGCTGAGCCCAAGAATCCCACCAGCCCTTCCAGACCCCCATCCACCTCCCCAGTTAAACTGGGATCTAAACCTGATCCCAGCAAGAGAAGGCAGGAAAAGGGGGTCCCCATCCCTGGGACATCCTAGACTGGATCATCTTAGGATCCCTCCCAACCTGAACCACTCTGGGATCCTGTGAACTGCTTGAAATGAAGTGTTGCTGCCCGTGGTGACTTCTCTGGGTTGTAACACACATTTTGGTTACTCAGCAGCATCAAACCTTCCCTCTCCACCTCCCTGCCAAGCTGGAGGAGCCCTTCCTGCAGCTCAGCCTTGTTCCTTAACTCTGCTCTTCCTCACATCCCACCTCTCCAGGTCAGGGAAAAAGCTTTGCAGCCCCTTTAATCAGCCCACACAGTTCCACCAGTACAACCCAGTCGTGCACCAAGAGCAGTGGCCTCAATGCAGGGGGTGTTTCTGATCCTCTGGAAGGGAAAACATCAGAAAACTTGGAGTTTATACGGCTTCAAACAACTCCACTGGGGACCTAAAGTGGAACAGCTCCTGGAGAGATGAGTTCTCCCACAACACACTCTCTGATCTCTCCCAGCACCCCTCAAAGAGCAGCTCCTGTTCCCACCCCGTTCTTTGGACCCTTCTGTCCTCAACATTTTGACTAATTATAGTTTGTTGGTTGTTATGGCAACTCTGGAATTCTCTGGGCACCCAACTCCCATGGTTTGGCTGCAAACTGGAATGACTACAGAGAGGGGTTGAATTCCTTCTTCCTGGAAATCCCCCCATGGATAAGAGCTGTCCCATTGGATTGGTTCCCCAAGGAGCCTGCAAAGCCAGGGAAGAGTCCTCAGAACCCCATGGCAGGTAGGGAATGACATCCTTTGGGACTCCCAGCACATTCCCACTCCAAAGAATCCTGAGCAGGACCTCGTTACCAGGCAGATATTAATGTACAGTGTCACCCACTGCACCTCACACCTGCTGGGACACTTTCCCACAGCTGATAATTACTAATTTAAGCCAGACACACACCAGGAATCAGGCTGAGCTCAACCCAACCCATTCCAGGTGGGAATGGATGCTCCAGCAGGGCTGCACAGCCAGGCGTGGGACCACTCCATTCAGCCAACACAAGAGCACACCAGGAAGGGAAGCCAAGGGCTTTCCCATCCCTTTCCCTATTTGCCCTTCTCACCTTGTGCACCCTCAGATAATGGATTTTAACAGCTCAGGGACACGAGGCTGATGCCACCAGCAGGTACCAAGTGACCCTGCACTGCCAAGGAACACAGTCCTCCTCCCTGTTCCTCAAACATCTCACCCCAGGGAGATCAGGAAGCCCCTGGGCCCCCAATATTTTAATTAGAGCCAGTGAAAACACTGTTGTGAACTTCATTTCTTAACAGACACAGTTTCCTTGGCTCTGGTGGATCCTCAATGCCATGGGAGCAGCTCCACCAGAGTTTGGAGAGCTCCAGTCACTCAGCACAGTGTCCCTTGCAGGGGGACAGAGCAGCTTTCCCACAGCACAAGGAATCAGCTTTAAATCAAGCACTGCACCCTCCCGATTTTCACCCCTATCAGGGTGATCAGGTGGGTAAAATAAGGAAAAAAATCACTTGCCCTGGGTTTGCAGAGACAGCAGCACCTTCCTGGGCTGGGATCAAAGGGGGTGGTTCTAGTGAGAGGTTTGGAAAATTAATATGCAGGGTTTACACCGTGAAACATTCCATGCCTTGCATGGCTTCACTAGGAGGAAAAAATGCAGATCTCATCCCCTCTGACCCGTCCTTATCCATCACACTTGTCTGGTCACGTCTACTCTGAACTTCAAGCATTCCAGGAAGGATATTCAGCTTCCCATCCCTAAGGATCTGCCCTGCCAAGCCAGGGCTTTGCAAAGGATGAATTCTTTTGGCTCAGTAAAAGCTGGCACACACCAAACCAAACCCACGTGTGGTGTTCTCCTCTTCCTCACCAAAACTAAAGCAACCATGGGATTGATGGGGATGGAATCGCTGGAGGGTCCAGGAAATAATTTGATTTTCAGGAATGTGATGCAAGGCAAAAAAAAGTTAGATCCTTCAACTTGGCCATGAACCACACCCCCTTTTCCTCCTAAACCAGAGCAAGGATCACCTAAAGGGTTGTTGAGCACTGGCACAGGCTGCCCAGGGAGGTGGAATCAGCATTCCAGGAGGGATTTAAGAGCCATGTGGATGTGGCACTTGGGGACACGGTTGGTGGTGGCCTTAGTTCAGGAGGAACAGCTGGACTCAACCTTAGAGGGCCTTTCCAACCTGAATAACTCTGTGATTCTTCCATCTCTCCATTGGGCAGCAACCACTTTTCCTGGGAACACATCTAAGTGTGTTTTCCACATGGAAAACGGGAAGCTCCATAAAACACCACCAACAATTCACCCCCTCCCACAGCATAAACAGGATAGAATTACCCACCCACTGCTTTCAGCCTCCCATGGCCATTTGTGGAAAAGAAATCCAGTTTTAAGACTACAAAAAACCACCTGGTGACTGTGGAAGGACTCAGATTCTTCCTCCTCCCAACGTGGTTCATCCTTTCCCCACGGCACTCTGCCCGCCCTGGATGAGGAAAAAATTGCTTCCTGGCATTTTTTGAGTGCCTGGGGATGGAGAACTCAGTTTACCGAGGCAGCTGGGGAGGGACCCGCCCGGCGTGTACGAGATCAATTCTGTAATTGGGGCTGTTGCGGCTGCAGGGGCAGGGACGGGGGAGCAGCAAGGACCGGCTTAGCAGGGCCCTGCTGCCCTCTGCTGTGCTCCAGGCTTAGTTCTGGGATGGCTGATGGAGATGGGATTGCATCCCAACTGCAGGAAGAGGGAGCACTAACCCACACCCCTCCTGCTGCAGACCCCAATATCCCCCATCTATCCCAGCTCAGGACCCCCCACATCCCCTCTGCAGGTAAAGGGTTGGATCCCTCTTTTTTCGACTCATTTAACACACAGGAAACCACAACTACACAAAAAAAAAAGTGGTTTCAGAGGGGCTGGGAGGAGAGAGGAAAAAAGCCAGCAGCTTCTTGGATTGGGAGGAAATGGAGACAATGAAGTTTTCCAAGTGGCAGAAATCCATAAAGCATCTGACACAGAGCCCCCTGCTCAGCCTGGAGAGCAATTGGACGACTAATGATGGGAAAAAACCCACACCAGGCACTGCCTCCCCAAGGGAATGGGGCTCCCTTCCCATCCCATGTCCATGGAATTCCTGACAGGACCAGCAGCCAGGCTATAGGAGGGAACGAGCATTAGCTCCATCTTGGAGGAAATAAAGGAATGGAAAGTCATCTCTGTCTTTCTTCCCATCCCTGGAAGTATCCAAGGCCAGGTTGGACAGGGTTTGGAGCAACTTGGGATAGTGGAAGGTGTCCCTGCCCATGGCAGGAGGTGGGACTGGATGGGCTTTAAGGTCCTTTGCAACCCAAAGCATCCTGTGATTCCTTGATTCTTCGGCTTTTCCCACCTTTTGGGATGCAACAGCAACTCCTGACTTCAGACACAAGAGCCCCAGGGACTGAGTTTTAATCTGTCCTGGCTTGGACGCAGCCCGGGGTGCTGCGTGGGCATTGTCTGCCACCTCGTGGGCACTGGGAAGAGTTTTCCCCCGGGATTTATTCCCCCTCTTTATCCTTATCAAGCCTTTATCCCAAGTCCAGGCACGCCCTGCTGCCCCAGCATCACTTCAGGGGTCACCGAGCCGGCTCTACATCGAGGGGAATTATTTATAGGCCACTATCAAATATTAAAAGCAGAGTTGTATTGACACGTTCTGTGGATATTCAACACTTCCACCAGTAAATTGCCCTTTTCCTCTTTTTCCTTTAGACTTTCCCGAGTAGCCTGAGGGCTTCCTGCTGTGTCTCGCTGCTTCTTTGCACCTTTGCACTTCCCCACGTTTTCTCTTCGGATGGAGAACGGATGGACCTTGCTGGGAGCACACAAATCACCTGGACCAGCAGGTTGGAAATTCCTCGTCCTCTCCAGCAAGGAAAACCTGTCCTCCAGCCTCTCCTGCCTCCCCTGCTGAGCTCAGCAGTCTCAGGAGCAAATCCTGCTGCCAAGATTTAAGGGAAATTAGACTTCTTTGGCATATCCTAGAAAACAGAGGGTCTCCTGCCCTGGTGTGGGAAGTCCAGAGGAAATCATCTGCACCACCTCCTATTCCAACTACTCCTGGTTGCCTTTCTACCTCCATCCACAGGAGCCACTGAATGGAAGAGTCTCAGCCCTAATTCCCAAATCCCACCATGATCCAAAGGAAGTATCCAAGAGCCTGGCTGGAATCACCTCCACTTCCAACACAATGGGATCCGAGCCTGCCTTTTCCACCAGAAAAGAATGGACAAGAAAAAACAGAATACATTAAAATTCCAGGCATCATTTTCATGGGAATCTGCAATGCAGATGGACTTGGGGAAGTCAGTTCAGTCCCAGCATCACCCACTCCCAGCTCCAAGGGACGGATCCAGACAGCATTCCCTGCTGACAGGGAGGGGAAGAGCCAGGGCAGAAAATGGGGAGTTTGGCAGCTTTAGTAGAGCTGGGATGAGGAGTTTTCCTCCTCCCATCCCACGGAGATGCTCCCTGGCAGGTGGAGGCGCAGCCCCAGCCACTTATCAGAACATTAAAGTTCTCCTAAGCTGCCGAGTTAATTCCTCAAACGCCCTTTCAAAGGGCTGGATAAACACAATCTGGGAGCATCTCCGCTCCCTCGGCTCCCATATCTTTAGTCAGGCAGAGAGATAACATTTCCTACAGATTGAGACAGTTTAAGCAAAGGTTGCTGGTTAACCTTTCCAGCACTGGCTGTTTCCAGCGCTCTGCTCTCCCTCCCCAGCCAGGAGAGCCGGTGCAATCCCAGCTGCTGCCTGTCCCAGTGTTCCCGGGAAGCCTTGGCAGGATGCTGCCTCCCCATCCACTGATTTCCAAGCCGTCCCCGTGTGTCTGGTCCGTGCTGCGGCGCTGATGCTTCCAGGATGGAATGAGAAGGGTTGTTATCCATTGTTACGTCCTGTCTCCAGCCCCGTGTGGACACACCAGTGCAGTTCAGCCTTCCAGCTTGTCCTGACCTGGTTTGTACTGGCTCAGGCCCAGTGTAACACCTTTGTCTCCCAGGAAAGACCAGTCCTCACTACAAGCAGGCTGGAAATTCCCTCCACAACGCTGCTCCCACCTCCCCTTTGCAATGGGAAGTGTGGACCACCCTGACCTTGAAGGGACTGGGCCTCAAACTTATCCCCCAAACTCTTCCCAGATGCAGCAGGACACTGCTGAGCATCACAACCCTGGCATGGCCCATGGAATCTTTATCTCAACATCCAAGCACGGCCCAAAATCCAGCTCTCAAGCCTCAGAGTTGGGTTTGGAGTGAGGGTTTGAGGGGAAGTTGTTGGCACAGGGTCCAAGCAGGACACAGCCCATCCCAGACTTCTCTGCTTGGCTGGGATGGGCTCCAAGGGCAGCAGAGCTGGATCCCTTTGTCACTCATCCCACAGGAGCCCCAGGACAAACAGGCAGCACCACAGCGAGATGGGAACATCTCCCAAACCATGGCTGGCAAGGGAGGGAAGGAGGAATACTGGCAAATGACAGAGCCCTTATCTTAATTACAGGCTTATTTGCATTTAAATGAAGGTTATTCTATAATTACCACCAAATGTTTTGTGTTGCAGCTGAAATACCTCTCCATGGGCTGTCAAGCTTCTTCCCATTTTCATTTTCTCTTGCCATTCTTTTGCTTTCTAATCAGCTGGCACACGCAGGGAGGGATCCGGGCGGCAGTGCCAGCCTTCAGGGAGGGGCTCGGGTACCTCCAGAGCCCACAATTCCTCCCTGGGAGAGGGAAAGGACGGCGGGGGATGAGCAGCTCTGAGGTTCAGGCGCTGGGTTTTTGCAGGATTCGAGTGGAAACCCGAGTTTTTTTCCGGATACACACACACAGCTCAAACGTGCTGCACAACGTGCTGGGAAAGGCACGAGTGTGGGAAACACTGAGGGACCAAATCCAGGGAGAAAAGGGGTTGGGAGGAAGAGCGAAGCGCCACACATCCAGCTCAGGAATTCCCAAGGGCGCAGGATGCTGGAAACCAGCACCCAAGGACATCTCTCCCCATCCTCTCCTGTCCTTTCCTTGTCCGTGGTTATTCCTGCAGGCAGGACAGACAAACCTTGGGAAGTGTGTCTGCACGGCAGCTCCCGCTGGGAAAAAACCCGGTTACATCAACCCCAACAACCCCAGTGAACAATCCCATGCAAACGGCCAAATTAAGGCTGAAAGGAGCCTTTTGCAGTTTCCTAAATTGTTCCAGGTCTCATCCAGCCCCTTTAACAACCTCCCCGCACCTTTTCTCTCTCTAACCGGGAGATCCACTCTAACCAGCCGGTTACAACAGCTCTTAGAGACACAAAGCCTCCTGTTTACGAGTGGGAGGAATGAAAACACAGTTATCTCCCACTAGACCCCTCTCTCCCTGCTCTTCCCACTGCTCAATCCCAGCTCCCGCAATCCCCGTGTCCCCCTGCCAAACTCCAAGTCTCTGCCTCCATCTCATGGAGAGACTGGATCTCTTCAGCTTTGTTAAATGCCTTTTTTTTATTATTTTTTCTTCAATCCAGACAAAACCCGCCCCCTCTCCCCCAATTTCACGTAGCCCCGGGCAGACTTTCAGCGTGGAAATTTTTAGCCCGAACAATTATCGCTTGGCAGAGAGTTAAACTCGCAGCAAACAGGATCTTATAATGGGCAGTGCTGGCTATAAACAACCCGAGTGGCTTCATTTAAAGCGAGTTCCACACCTCGGGATAAATCCCCCCCTCCTTCTCCCCTCTCCCGCAGCCCATTTCACAGCTATTTATGTTTAATAAGAGGCAGCATCGAGGGGAAGCAGCAGCACATCCACCGCGGGGCTGGGTGGTGATGAATGCACCAAATCGACTCATCCTCTTCCTCCATCAGCACAGATTTAAGGGCAGAGCCTTCCAAAGAGCCCCATTCCTGGCGGGATAACCATCTCCTATTTTCCCAGCCATCCCAGCAAGGGGTGCAACAGCCACAGCTCCCGCAGTCAGAGCTGCCTCTCTGGGTTTCCAAGGGCAAATTCCACGGCTGAATTGTGTTTCATCCTCACCATCAGCCTTCAGACACTGGGATTTTTCCAGTGCCAGCAGACCCTGGAGAAGATGCTGTTTTTACAGCCCCGTTGCCCCTCAGTTGCACAGCAGGAACTGGGGCAGGGAGGTTTAGAAGGCACTCCTGGAAATGTGGAATTTTGAGTGGAGAGTTTTAGATCTGTCCATGAAAACTCCAGCAATTCAGCATCCAATAATATCCTGAACTTATAAAATCAAAGGCCCTTCCTCCCTTTGCCTGCCCACCAAGCAATAGTTTGTTTAGTCCACACTGATTCCCAGCCTTAGATTGGATCAGGAGAAGACAATCCTGCAGCCCCAGATCCCATCTCAGGTACCAGGAAAACCATCCCTGTTCCAGGGGATTTCCCAGGGATGCTGATGAGCCTTCAGCCAGGAGCTGCTGGGATGGAGTCCCAGGCTGGTGATTAAGTTACAGCATTTCCTTGGCAGAGCTGGAGCTGGGAGGAATATTAGGATGGAGGGAGGATCCACTCCAGGAGATGCTGTGGACACTGGGAGGTGGATAGAGCTGCACCAGGAGCAGCTCAGCACCTTATTTAGGCTGGAAAGCATCTCCTCAGGCAATAAAGACCCATCCTGAGGGAAAATGACACCTAGTCCTGTCCCAACTGATGAAAGAAGGAAAAAAAGGCAAGAGGAAGCCATAAAATACAAGTTTTGTTGTGGAAAAAAATCACAATAAAGTAAAAATAACTTAGATTATTAAGCACCATAATTTAGATTATTAAGCCATCCACTGTGGCTGGGGGCAGGTTAATTTTGTTTTATGAGAAAGTTTTGAAGGGTCTTTCAACAACAAATCAGCAAATTTTCCAGAACATCCAAGTTTTGGGAAATAACCTGCTTTTATATCATTTGCTGTGACAAAGACTGTGAACATCCCCATGTGGGCCATTCACTTAAGGGCTGGATTGGATGATCCTTGTGGGTCCCTTCCAACTGCGAATATCCTGTGAAGTCACCATGTCATTATTGCCTGGAAATGACTGTTGATGTCATTTTAATCTGTGGATTAATGTGTGGGACAAGTGGCCAGTGTGACTCCAACAACGCTGAGATGGAAAGTTCACTTTCACACCCACCTTTAAGACACTGATCTGCACAGAAATCAGCTTCCCAATTCCTTCCTGGCTCCCAGCACTGCAGGAATTCCAGCCATCCCACTCTGGAGTCAGCGCTGTGTCGCTGTCAGTATGAAATCAAACTCTTCCAAGTCAAAAAAGCTCTCCCTCCTCTGGAAAGGAAGGAGAGAAAGAGGCGAGAAGCACCACATCTCTTTTCCTTCTGCATCTCCCTCCCCTGTGCCTTCAAGTGCTCCTTGGAGTGTCTCCATGGAATGATGTTTATATGCAGTGAGTGCTGTTGTTAGTTAATAACATGGAGCGCTGAACCTCCCTAATGAAAGAGAGACACAACACACACTGTCGTTCCAAACAAACACGCAATCAGGGGCCCAGCAGCTTTGGAAATATTCTCTTCCCCGATTTTACGCAGGGAATAGGCTGTTTTTTCATGAAGATTTGGGTGCGTGGCACCTCGTAGGTGGGATTTGGGAGCACGTTAAAGCCGTGGAATGGGCTGGGATGGGGAGGAGGGATTGTTTTAGCAGCTGGAGCCACGAGGGACAAATAAAAGCAGAGATTATACCTTGGTTGCTGGGATTAGACTGAGCTGAAGGTTTGATGGCGAAGGCTTTGAGTTTGGGGTTACACCCAGCACGTTTGTGCTGCTCCAGGGCCACCCTGTCCCTTTGGAAAAGGGAAAGCAGAGCTTCTGTCAGCCCTTGGGGCTGCTGGAAAACCTGCTTGACCCACATGCTGTGGTTTCTTCCTCCTCCCCTTCCTCACAACCCACATCCCAGAATGGGTAGGGTTGGAAGGGACCTCAAAGCACAGCTTTTTCCAACCCCTCCCAACCCCCAGAATTCCAGAAAGGCTTTGAGGTCCCTTCCAACCCAAACCAATCTCATTCCAAGGGCAGGGACACCTTCCACCAGACCAGGTTGCTCCAACCTGTCCTTGAACACTTTTGTCTCCTCAGCTTTAAAAAATCCCACCATTTTCCAGCTCTGGGATGATTTCCAGCTTTGAGATGATCTCCAGTTTTAAGGAGCAGTAGGAAGGAGTGGCAGAAAGCTTTAATATAAAGCATTGCTGATTTAGAGCAGCAAAAAGCTCCACATTTTCAAGACCTCAATAATCTGAAGTGTCCTGAAGAGCCACATTGATGATGACAAAGGTCCTTCCCATGCAGAGGAACTTTCTCTTCCAGGTTTCCTAGACCTACTAATGAGGGTTTGGAAAGCCATTGGAGCTGAGACACCTTGGGAGAGCATGGATTGTCTTCCCAGCCACAAACCACCTTGTTCAGGGCTGCCTGGCTTTACCCAAAACCATCTCACACAGCCCTTCCCATGGGAGCCAAATCCAGGAGGGATTCACCTCACAGCTTCATGGGCTGGCACTGCTTCTTGGACCTGCTTGGATGAGCTATTTGTTCCTTATTCCAGCCAGAATCTGTCCCCTCCTGACAGCCTGTATTCCACCAGCCAGGAGAGACCATAATCCATGAGGGATTCTTCTGGAAAGCAGGATTGGAAGATGAAATCTCCTCTTCCCCTGATGCCATCACCATCATCCCCCACCATGAGTGGAAGAGAAGGATCCTGTCTCAGCTTGAAAGGGAATGAGTTGGAATTACTCCAATGGAGCTTAAGGAGGAAAATGTAGGGAAAAGGGGCTGAGTTTTCCTTTGAAAAACATTTATTTTGGCCACCATTTCAAGTAAAAGTGCCTTGGAAAAAGTTCATGTTGTACTTACCTACCGTTCCCATCATGGGGTGGAAGGAAAACGGGATGAGAACAGCCCCACAAAGATGCCTACGGAAAGGGATGGAGTTAAGGGAGGGAAATCACGAAAGAAATCTCTCCCTGGAGAGGTAAAAAAGGGTTTATTTCCCCCAAACCCCCAATATTTTAATAGACACCCCCACCCCAGCAGGACCTGGTGGGAGAGGCACGAGGGAGGTGCCGGAGCTCAGCAGCACAATTCCAGTGGAGTCCAAAAACTCTTGTGACATTTAGGAAAAATCAACAAGCATCTCAAGTGCTGAGGGGCCGAGGCACATCCCTGAATGTCACATCTGAGCTGCTGCTTTATCTCCTCAGGCAGGTGCTTGGGTGGTAAATAAGGCTCCGAGGGCCAGATCCTGCTCTTTGCACCTGCATCCCTCTCTTGGCTGCCATGGAGCAGCTCTGGAATTGCACCAACACCACAGACAGCCAGGATGGGACTGTCTGGAGAGTCTATTAAACTTTAATACCTCTGAGCATCCACAACAAGTGTGGTACCAACCCCCTGCCTCAGCCTCAAATATCTCTACAGGTCATAGCAGTTAAAATTTATTGATTTAAGTTGGCAGTGCCCTTTTGGAATCAGTTGTCGCTCTGACTGATGCACAGATATGAGCAAAAGGACATTTGGAGCATTTTAATGCACTTTTTACTGCATTATCTCTCACCAGGATCTTCTCTGCTCCATGGAAATGACTCACATTGCAAGTAGAGGAACCCAATGTAATTAACGACCTGGCAACTCTATAATGATCCTTTCTACATAAAAAGGTCTTCCCTGTGCTATGAATAGACTCCAAGTAATTTATTGAGAGCCATATAAAGAAGAGACTGCTTTGACCTTGGGGATTTTAAGTTGTGGTGGTTTGGGGGTTTTTTTTAACAACCATAATTGCAAAGAAGATTTTAAGCGATGGTCGTTAAAGAAAAATTTTTAAATGTGATGTGAAAAGTGAAGAATCATCAGGAAGAATTCCCAGAGAATATTAACAAGCATCCTGTGCATCACTTAGGGGTGAGATTTAAAGACTAAACAAGAGATCCCATCCATTTCTCATGGGTGTTACTCTAAGCCTCGATGAAATACAGCACAGATGGAGTTCCATGAGTAGCTCCCAGGAAATCAGGAATACCCAGGAAAGGCAAGAATGAGTATTTCCACTGAATTCTCCAGGCTGTCCCATGAAACTCATGACCTGCCTTTATGAACCCAGCCAGGATGACCCGTAGTTTTCATAAAATCATGGAATATCCTGAGCGGGAAGGGACACACCAGGATCAGAGTCCAACTCCTGGCCCTGCACAGAACAATCCCACCCTGTCCCTGAGAGTGTTGTCCAAATATTCCTGGAGCTCTGGCAGCCTTGGGAATGTGATCATTCCCTGGGGAGCCTGTTCAGTGCCCAACCACCCTCTGAGGGAAGAATCTTTTCCCGAGATCCAGTAAAACCTGCCCTGACACAACTCCCTTGGGTCCTGTCAGTGTTGCCCCTCATGAGGGAGCTGCAAACAGCACTGAGGGCTCCCCTCCTCCTCCTCTTCTCCCTCCTGGAGAAATATTTTGCAGATATTTAACCCCCTCTAACCCCACATGGACCTTCTTGCCCACCCAAACCTCTCCCTCCCCACCCTGAGCTGCCTGTGCACACACCTTTCTCCTCCTCCTCCTCCTCGGATGGAGCTCTCCCAGGATTTCCTGCCACGGGAATTGCTGCCTTTATTTCCATCCTGATGCCTTCAGATTGGCTTTTACCCTTGGCAGTAAAGCCTTTACTCTCCCCAGCCCACTCCCAGCCCCCTGCCCGTGTGTGCTGTTTGCTTTTCCCTTGTTTCTCGTTTCATCTGCCTTTCATATTCCCAATCCCTGCATTTTCACAGGGACACTGCCACGGGCAGGTGATTTAAGGAGTTCAGTCTATCAGGGCTTTTTTCAAGGGCTTTGAGAAAGGCAGGAACACCTGGAAAGGGGTCACACCACACGCTGGATTCCTTGTGGCAGGACATCTAATGCTGGAGTCACTTCCATCCTTTGAAGTGCCCGGAGCTGTTTTGATTCCTTTCCCAGAGCTTTGGGGCCTCCTCGATTACAGGGAGAGGAGGAATAAATCTGGTCCAGGAAAAGGTAAGGCTGGAAAAAGCTGGGATGGCACTGCTTTCCAGCAGAGGAATGAGATTTGTTGGAAGGGAAGAGCTCTGCGGAGTCGGGGCTTTTTCTGCACAAATTTCATTTCACAGAAAAGGGGGGAAAAAAAATCAAAACAACAAAAAAATCACATCTGACGACTTTGAATCATCCTGCTTTGATACTCCTCAAATCCTGTATTTGCATTGTCTCAGAACAGCTTTAACTTCAGACTTGTTTTCCCTCAATTGTTTCCCTGTTGTGCTTTTGCAACAAAGGCATAAGGCAGGTAATGCAAACCCAAGATATGTCCCTGCCTGTAATGTTTTAAAGGAGTTTGGAAATGCAGTGTTTTCACTCAAATCAAAGCCACTGCCACCCAAACTCACAGCTCAAGACAGAATTTTGCTGGTGGAAGGGCATAAAAATGTATTTCAAAATGTATTTTCAAAATTCATGCCTTGGGTGGGAACAAAGTCACCCTTTCCATCAAGTGGAATTGCTTGAAATAGTCAAAAACCATCAAGTTGACAGCAAAACACAATTTGTTTCGCCTCTCCCAGGCTCAGTTTTATCAGACACACAGGATTAAATTTTTATATGACTTAAGCTTTAATTAAATGTGAGAACCATAGTTAAGGGAAACAAGCCACGAGCTACTATTTTGACTCAACTTAGAGTAGAAGCCATGAGGCTCAGCAGGAGCTAAAAACCATCTTCCAGAAGAAGATCCATCCCCAAAAATAAATAAAACCCCATCCTGCTTCCTCTTGACTCCGAGATCACATCACTCTCCATCTCTACCATAGCTCACATTAAAAAATTAAGTCCATGACTGCAGAGAAACATCTCCCCATTTCTTTTATAGCTTCTTGCCACAACAAGTGATCCATCTCCATTATCCCCCCACACACAACAGGGCTGAGCTCGTCATAAATAACATTTCACGTAACGAAGTTACTCCGAGGAGCTCAGGCATAAATTAACACTCAGCCTTGTAACTCTGAGGAGTATTTTAGGCCTTGTCAGGAACCAATTATGCAAAATATCCTCCTGGCAAAGACCTGCTCGTGAGATTTCAAGGCATCACCTGCTTCCCAGAGCTGTGGTCAAGGCACAGGGATGTGGATTGGGAAAGCAGGGTTTAGCTGGGGGATGCCCAGATGATTAAACCCCCTGGAGTTATCTAATTACTGACACCATTGCTTGAAAGCATCTGTACATGTCCAAAAAATAGCCTTGATTTGCCATTTCTAAGGAAGATTCCTCCACTCACAGCCAAGCCCATTATCCCAAATCAGTGAATATCCTGAAATCTGCTGGTCTTTTCCAGCTCAGGATATTCTGTGGTTTTATAATCCCAGGAATGAGATTTGCAAGGTTTAATCAAAGATATTCCAAACAAAGCCTGTGCTGTTTGTACCTTCACACCATTTTGGCCACAGCCCAAAGGAATACAACACCATCCTTATTCCAGGCAGGAATGAAGAGCAAACACCTTCCTCAAGGTCACACAGCCCGGTGGGAGAGGTGGGGAAAATAAGGAGCATCCATTATCTTTCCATCCCAGGCTGGATATCCAAGACTGGAATCAGTCAGAAATCTCCACCTGGCTGTAAAAATCTTGGCTGCTTTCCCTTCAAAGTGAGGAATGAATCTGAAAATCCCTAAGGATGTTTATTAAAGTCCTTGCAATTGTTTATCAGCACAGATTTAATTGACCCAACAACCCCATCCCTAAGAAACCAGAAACTGGGGGGTTTTAATCCTCTTTATCACAACACTCACCTCACCCAGCAGCCCATTCAGATTTTAGGAATTCCATGATTCCTCCCCCCACAAAAAAAACAACATTCCAAGCACATCTCCTGTAGATCCTTGGGCACCACATTGGATTCTCACACCTCCCTCCACTTGGAAGAGTTTGCTGCAAATCTGCCAGCAGATGTGATTTCCAGCTGGGTCTATAGACCGACCACAGCAGGTTCATTAATAACAATTATTAAGTGCTTTATGTTACAAATTAGGCCTGGAGGAATACAAAGAATATCCAGCAGGTTGGTTTACAGGCTCCTGTCGGGAACAACTGTAAATTCCCATTGTCACAACAACATCACCATGGCAAAATGGGGATGGGAACTCGTCATAAATAAGGTTTTAAAATGGCTAAATCATCACTGGATGCAGGAGCATAAATTAATTGTCATATGAAACACCGTGGAGGGGCCTCAGGGAACAGTTTCTGTGCATCAAACATGGGTTTTTGGAAGTTGCATGGAAAACATCCTCCTTCCTTTCTTCCAAAAATGACAATCACACTGGTCTGGGCATTTGGCTTAAAATGCACAACAACTCCCTGCCAAAAATCTTTGGGAATTGGTGGGTCAGAAAAGAGAAGAGCTGATAAAATGAGGGAACAAATCACCCCCAGCCATGTCCAAAAGAGCTTCCCCTCAGGCAGGGCTGGAAAATGCAGAGGAGGAGGATGACAGGAGGAAAAAAAATAGAAAAATGATGATTTAATTATTTTATTTCTCATTTAATTATTTCATTCCCCACCCTCAGGGACAGCCTGCCCTGGAGATGGGGCTCCTGCTCCATCCTCCTACAAATAAATTTCAATTCCCAATGAGTGGCACCACAGCACCAGCAAAGAGGGCAAAAACTCAAAGCCAGAAGAAACGGAGCTTTTTACTCCCAAAAATTGAGGGGAAAAAAGCATTTCCCATCTCCTCACCCACCAGCCCTCACAAAGCAACACTTCCCAGGATCCCGAGGGTGCAGAGGACACAGATAAAATGGATCTGTGAACACCAGAAGAGGCCACAGATCCCAGCAGGGACATTCCAGACATTTCTGCCCCGGGGCTGGATGTGAGGCAGGAGAGGAGAGGGAGCTTCTCCATCCCATCCTGGGCCCCTGAGGCAGCCAGTCCCCCCTCCACGAAAATTTTAATAAAACCAGAGCATCGACTTTCAATTAGGAGGCCGTAAAACGGTTCATTTTCATCTGTTTGTTGCACGGGAACGCGGATCCTCGGGAGGAAACGGAGCCTTTCCCAGACTGTCTGCGACGCTCGGAGCATTAATTGAATATTCTGTTGAAACCCCCTTCAATTAGTGCCTCGGAGTTTTTGCATGACATTCATCACTGCAACTCGCCCCCCTCCCCAGGCTGGGGCTTTGGTGGTGCTCACATCACATTAACTCACAGCATTAGCCCGAAAATAACAATTTTATTTGCTAATGAGATGCTGGTTGGAGGAGGGAAGGTGCGGCACGAGGCAGTGGGTTTGTGGTGTGGAGCAGAGGGGGCTCCCCAACCACAAAATAACCACAATTGGTAAGAAAACCTTCGCCTGAGCTGTTGCTCTTCCAGTTTGGGGTGTGGAAAAGTTGAGGCCAACCCTGTGGATGATGTTGGGATGTAGGTAGAGCACCTTTATTAGAGGTCCCTCACCAGCCTGGGAGTCAGAATGAATTCACACCCCAGGTAGAATTCAAGGTGTGTTTGCCCTGTGGATCCTGAAGCACCATCAAGCCATAAATTTGGGGGAGTTGGCCATATTTGAGGGAAAATTCAAGCCAGGATATACAAGGACAAAGGCACAAAGGACAAAAGCAGTTAGCACTGCTGGCTACAAGCCTCCCCCACACTGAGAGCTGACCCCATCCTTCCCAGGGCTGATTTCTCCCCAAAAACAAAGGAATTCTGCAGGAAAAAATGTCCCAGACTCAGAGCACACAAGTCTCTGCTGAGATCCCTAAATTTCACCATTTCTCTCCCTCCCAGGCAATCCCTCAGTGTGGAGCAGAGATGCTGGCAGATATTCTGATGGAAAGGTGCTTTCATCTCTAAAAAAAAATACAAAAAAACATATTTCGAATTTTATATTTATCTCTGCTGACTGGGGGATCTTTTTTCTGCTGAATCCTAACACACAGTGACCTCCTTCCCACTCATTTCAGCAACTTCCAGAGGCTCTGCAGGCTCTGGCAGCACAGGGAATGCCAGGACCAAGGAGCCCCGGAGGGAGCAGGGATGAGGGATTCCCACACATTCCACAAGGCTGTGCATCCCACAGAGAGTGGAGCTGGTTCAGCTGGCTCTGGGCATTGTAGGAAAGCAGTGAACCCTCACAGAATCCTTTAGGTTGGAAAAGATGTCCAGGATTGTCCAAGCTGTGCCAAACCCCCACCGTGTCCCCCAGCCCTGACCTCAGCTTCCCTGACTCCACAAGAAAACAGGGAAGCAGGTTTTGGGGAGCGTGCTGTGGTTTAGGAGAGCAGGCTGTCACCTCCTGAGGTGACACATTGTTAACAAGGTGATCTTAATAAGCAGATTTAACGAGCAGGATTTCACCCCAGTGATGTCTCACATCCCTGGATATGAGGGACACATCCAGTTATTCCTTGGACACCTGCAGGGATGGGGACTCCAAACCTCCCTGGGCAGTTCTGGTGCTTAACCACCCTTTCCATGAAGAAATTTTCCCAATATCCAACCTCAACTTCTCCTGGTGCAACCTCAGGCTGTTTCCTCTCCCCCTGTCCCTTGTTCCCTGGGAGCAGAGCCCGACCCACCCAGCTCCACCTTCCAGTCACGGAGCTGGAAAGAGAAATAAGGTCCCTCCTGAGCCTCC